>WTSP01008898.1:62958-104340 GCA_025331215.1 Actenoides lindsayi
GAGGAGAGGAGAGGAGAGGAGAGGAGAGAGGGTAGAGAGAGAGGGGATGGGGGGAGAGAGGAGGGGAAGGGCGAAGAGGGGGGAGGGAGATGGATGGGGAGAAGTGGGGAGGGAAGGGAATAAATCTGTGATCACAATCCTTAATTATATGAACAGTTATATACTTCTGTCATCCAGACCTGTTTCAGCTTCCTAGCGAATAAAGTCTGACTGGCAAGGGAGGCCAGGGAGTGTATTTGCTGTGAAATACTGGGATTTTAGGTGCTGAGCCTTCCAGCATCATGATTTGAGTACTTTATGCTCACTGAAAGAAAAGGAGGTGTTTCTGGAGAACAGCCAAGGTGCCAAGGAGAAGTGGACTCCTCTTCTATTAGGAAGCAGCTGAGAAAACATTTACCATAGTCCATTTATGGATTTATCAATTCCTACTTAAAAGCTTATAAAATTGCTTAAGATCAGGGCCTTATCTTGTCTATATCTTCTTTTTCTCATTTACCAAACTGAGATAATTTATTTCAGCTGTTCTGAAACATTGAGAACTACAAGATAACAGAATGGCCTAATGTTGTTATTTCTTGTTTTGAAGTGATTTTGAACATTACCACCAGTACCTCATAAAGATGTAGGATTTATCTCTTTTACAGCCTAGATAGTGAAATCAGGCTGAATGTGTTTGAAATTCTGAAATTTTAGAAAATTTCTAACAGAAATTTGAGATACTGAATATATAGCCATGGCCTGCTTCCAAGAATGAAATTTAATCACTGTTAGATTAGGATTTATAAAATATCATCAGAGGAATCCAATCTTTCCTGAATTTTGCATCATTTAATCTCACAAAGGTTTGCTAGTGTTGCTATATTTGAAGTTGATTATCAAGCAGAATCAATTATCTTTTTCCAACATACAGGAATGATGTCAGATGAATGTAGCAGATGGCAAAATTTGATACTGTTGGTGTGATCTGTAATTCTAAAAAAGTTTCAGTTCAAAGATTTGAAAATTCTTTATAATGCAATGTCATCTCTATATGTCATCTCTATTTTACAGGTGAAGAAACTCAACAGACCAGCCAGAACTGAAAAGGTAACTACATAGACCATGTGCACTGATGCTTAGACATATTTATGTGATGTGGTCAGAACCATAAGGATAATTGATTGCATACCCAAATTCAAAATCTCATGTGCCCAGAATCTTACCCTTCTCATAATGGAAACAATCCCATATATGTGTCAAAAAGCATGCTAGAGAGTTTGAAACAAATCCATCCTGCCATTCCTGAGTTAGCTCTGGCTGAAAGTTATGTGTATATGTATAATACAAAATAATTTTTTTGTTTGTTTTTTAAAAGTTATTTCTGTCAAAAAGAAAAATTTGAAGGTTTAAACTTGATTTCCAATTATTCATTTATGAAATATTAAATTTATTGGGAAAAAAAGGGTTTTGACTGAAAAAAAATAAATTAGGCAGTGCTCAGCAATTCCATACCAAACACAAGCAATAAAAAAAAAGCTTGAGCTATGCAGATGGGGTCCTATCAGATGTAAGATACAAAATTCAGCTCTGAAATGAAAGATTTTGGATCCACACAGGATCTGGAGGATGTTTGGAAGTTGGCGGACTGAAAGATAGATACTGAAAACTTAAACTGTCTCTTTGTGTTCCCTGGCCAGCCTTGCAGCAACCTGTTCTTCCCCAGACCATGGCACATCTGTTCACAGCTTCTCTGAATGATCACCTGCACTGAGTGAAACTGAAAATCCTTCATTCTCCTTGACACAACTGAGATGATGTAAAGAAGAGAACAGAGTCGAAAAGCCTATGAGAGCAGAGCGGAGCATAGACTATGCAGCCTGAGTCCTGGGCTAAATAATTATCTCCGGGTATTGTATTATTTGCATAATTAAAAAGTTTGGCTGAATTTCCAACACACTGTCTCCTACATCAGGGAGGTGGTGGGGGCGAGTTAATCAGCAGGAGGAAAGTGAAGGTTAATGAATTGTTATTCAGATGGTGCAGGCCCTCTGAGATTTGTGGATAATTGATACCATTTGGGAGCTAAGGCAGTGGAAGACGAGAGAGGAGCTGCCGCAGCAGCTAGACTGGAAAAGAGCAAGCAAATGATAACTTAGCAATTATCATTTTGATGGGTTTGTTTATCTTTTTTTTAACTTCTTTCTCTGTCTCGCTCTCTCTTTTTTTTTTTTTTCCCCTTTTCAGTTCCCTCCTGAATTGAATAGAATTAAGATGGATGCAAAAGCATCATTCAAAAAAAAATTAAATATCTGGCAAAGGCAATGGCCTTTGAAATATCATCTGGGAAATTGTCAGATGTTGGGTGGAAAAGATAATTTAGCGTGAGCTGGAGGTGTGGTAGCAGTTTCAGGTTGCAGAAGTTCCTTTGACTCCCATACGGGGTTTTTCCAGCAGGTAAAATTTCCCTTTTCCAGAAGTCCATGGTAACTCTTGTACACCATTAGCCCTATCTAATAGTCACCTTACGAAAACATTTAGAGGACATGAACTCAGGCCCCACTGTATTCATCATTGTCCAAAAAGCTCATATCCCAAGGACCCTACAGTTTTAATCAAGAAATTACCATAAGAAAAAACATATTAGGTGATGTGTCGTACCTAAAACTAGAAACAGGTGAGTAAAAGAAGCCACATCTCCTGAACTGGGCCACTGTAAATCACAAACTTTAAAACATTATTCTGAGCTACACTAAAGGGTGTATTTGGTTGGACTGAGATGGGAGTTAATTTTCCCCACAGCAGCCCTCCCAGTGCTGTGCTTTGCACTGGAGCTGGAAAGGTGCTGATAACATACCCGTGCTGTGGCTGCTGCTGGACAGGGCTGGCACAGCACCAGGGCTGGTTTTGTTTCAACATTCCCCCTGCAGTGGGATGCAGTGGACAAGATCTTGGGAGGGGACACGACTGGGACAGCTGACCCAAACTGACCAAAGGGATATTCCATACCATATGATGTCAGCAGAACCATAAAAGCTAGGGAAAGGAGAATGAGGGGAGGCATTCACTTGTCCTCCAGATCAATCGCTATGTGTTCGGAGCCCTGCTTTCCAAAAAGAGGCCAGACAGCGCCTGCTGATGGGAAGTAGAGAATAAAACTTTGTTTTTTTTTGCTTCCATGCATGGCCTTACTTTGTTTTTTCATTAAATTGCTTTTGTCTTAGCCCATGAGATTCATCTTATTTTCTTCACCCTGGTCCAGTTGAGAGGAGAGGGGGGAAAGTGATAGAGCAGCTTGATGGGCACCTGGTGTCCAGACAAGGTCAAACCACCACAAAGGGGTTCATCAAGCCATCTGCATTTAATATCCTAAGGAAGATGTGTGCAACACCACTAAAAGATTTCTATCCAGGCACAGCTTTCAGATGACTGTGACTAAAGATAGGCAAGATGGAGGTCTTACTAATCTTGAACAAGTTGTCTGTCCAAAAAAATTATTAATAATTTAATTCTGAGAAAATTATTTCTAATATAAGCCATTTATATATATAAAAAATAAAACAACCAACCAACCAGAAAAAACCCTTATCATTTATTTCAGATAATATTCCATTGATGGAATTCATCAAGGATCCAAAACAAACCTCAAGAAGCTCCTTGACACTGGTTGCCTACCACTATCAGTTTAAGACATTTCAAAAATTTCACATTTCAAATGCTTACTTTTGGCCCACAATCAAAAACATATCAACAAACATGCTGATTTTTCATCAGTTTAAAGACAGAACAAAAAATACTTCAACAGCAGTGCCTTTCTGGGATAAAACTGGAAATTTTAATGTATGGGAGATTCTAATAGCTGTGGATCCCAGTTTAGCTTAATGGGAACCTGAGTATTCTATGCTACTTCCTCACCAAAATCAGCAAGTTTGGGGTGGAATATTTGTCCTTCAATGAACGAGCATTTTGTGAAGAAAACTGTGGTCCATGCTGCAGAGAGAACCTGAAGAGGAAAGGCTATTCAGAGCTGGGTAAGGATGAGCTGGTTTTGTTCGTTGTCTCTTACTTAGATGGAGCCAGAAGCTTAGTGGTGAAAATTATTTGGTGACAATAATCAAAAAATTACTTTTCCCTACTCCTAAGATACTTAAATGGCTCCTATAGAAACAAACAGATTAGTATTATGTTTGAGATAAGAGTCCAGAAAGCTTTGATATGATGTTCAGTGTACTAAGGAAGATATGCAATGGCTTAAACTAGGCAAAAGATGGACAAAACACTTCAGAAAACTCTGAGATTTAGTGTGATTTTAGGAAACGTTAATGTTGATTGATTAATTATTCCTAGTGTAACTGTAAATCCTAGTCCACACATCATCTAAGAAGGAGAAGTACAACTGCATCTTACTGTGAGGGAATTGATAGTATCATTGCTTACTGTTTTCCTGGAAAATCTGTATTTTGCTACCAGTGAAAGGTTGCTGCAGCCCATATGCTTAGGTGCTCATTCTATGTTGTGCAGAAATCCCACATGACTTTGGCCCAAATGTATAAGATCAATATGATGTTTACTCAGACTTTGTTAATCATAGAATCATAGAATGAATAGATTTGAAAGAGACCTTTAAAGGTCATTTAGTCCAACCCCCCTGTAGTGAGTGGGCACATCTGCAACTAGATCATTTTTTTCAGAACCTCATCAAACATGGGGCATTGACCACCTCTCTGGGCAACCTGGGTCACTGTTTCACCACCCTCATTGTAAAAAGTTTCTTCCTTAAATCTACCCTCTTTGAGTTTAAAACTGTTATCCCATAATATTTCCCATATCTTCCACGGGTGTTAGTCAAGAACAACTCTGTTTTCCTGTTACATCCCACTGAACTGATCTCTTTTCTACTTTGCCTATCTGTCTTTGAACTCATTTTTTTCCTTTTCTTTTATTGTCTTTTTAATTTTTTTTCTTTCTTTTTTTTTTTTTTTTTTTTTTTTTTTTTTCATATTACAAGTTCCTACACCTTTGAGACCTTAGCAACTTCAGGAAAGTTTTATTTATTTATTGAATAAAAAATTCAGTGGGAAAAGAACATACACTCACACATACCTGTATGGTGGGAAGGGGAGGGGGTGCAGAATCTAGGGCACTGCTTGCCTTGATGAAAAAGATGACAGGTGCCCCCCACTGCAAGCGTGGGACTAAGAGACCGTGGATTGAATTTAAGGAGTATGCTACTGACTTCAGGGAGAACTCTTCTACCTGCAATATTTCCTTGTAGTTAATATATACAGCACACTGCTGAAGCTAGTTATAGAGACAGGCAAGTGTGAAAATTAATTTAAGAGGCAGTTACACAGATTTTGGGTGAAGGTCTGAATAATGAAAATAGCACTGCTAGGGACATATTTTTGGCTGATTCCAGTGCTGAAATACGCTGTAATGTTGGCTGATCTCAATTTAATACAATCCTGCAAGCAGGTGTCCTTGATGGTGCTTCAAGACTTCTTGCAAATAACTCCTTATGTTACCACTTTTAAAATATGTGGGCAGTATTGTTGGGCACAACTCACAAACATAAAATAAATGGGAAAAAAGTAAAAAGAAAAAAAAAGACAGAATTTTGCTTTGAGGAATAAAGCATATAAAGTAATTAGGTTATTCTCTAACAATAAGCATGGTGGAAAATAAAGCCCTGCAACTTTATCAGAGGGACTGAAATAAGAGTTATATTAATACTTTTTAGATTTATAAATATGCTCTGGGTCACATGAATGTCAGCAGTGGTCAAAGGCTGGTTGCAGAGAAAAAGAGTTGATCTCTCCCTGCAGTCCATCATATAAAAAATATCGTTACTTTCCCTCTATGTTCCCATTTTTTGTGTCAATTTTTTGGTGCTACTGCCATTGACCCGGGGACTACCTCCATCCTGATGGCAATTTTGGACACAGTTTAATAGAATAGACAAAATCATATCAATTCCCTCTGCTCAGAAACTGAAACCTGAAAAACATAAATTTAAAGACAAGGAAGCTTTATGAAAAACAGAGATATTTAAGCACCATTACCAAAAGACTGGAAGAATCGTTGTCACCTCAGCTTAGTAAATCCAGAGAAGCCTGAATTTTCACATTCATATTTAGCCTTCTAAAACATCTGTGCTCAGTTTAAGCTAATCATCACTATTTCCTCACCTTTGATAAACTGGGGTAACTCCAGGTGAATATTCTACATTAGACATTAGGTATTACAGTATGGTGAATTATGATATGACAACTCTCTCTCTCTATGGCTTTTTTTTCTTCCATTGAATAAAGACATGGCCTACATATTCACCTTAACATTAAGACCTTCAGCATTAGGTGCCTTGAATTAGGTTACATATTCCTGTCTATTTGATTTTTAGTCAATTAAAAATATGTAGATTAACCCTGCTATTCTTCCACATTTAGTAAAAAATGTATCATTTCTGCTCATTTCTTTATCACTCACTATTATTGTTTATAATAGAAAATGCCTGGATTTGAAAAGAAGCAGAATTTAATGTGATCCTAAGCCTTGATGTCTCCCAGAATGAATACATTGAGTTTTGCTGCAGCAGATGCCATCACTGCCCATTGAGCTAGAAACTTTTGACTTTATGGGTCTGGTGCAAAATTTAATCCAATCTGTCTCATTAGCAAAATCCAAGCAGTTGCAAAGCACACTCATCTGTTCTTGGGGTATTAAAATAGAATGGATTTTAGCGTCTGAGGGAGCCGAGCTTTCCAGAAGCCACCAGGGATATCTGTCCTTCTGATTACAGGAGGTAGATAATCTTACACCATACCAGTATCTTCTGTCCCCATTGGTGGAAAAGTATGAGTGAAAGAGCTGGAAGTCTTCACAGACTTTTTTGCCTAACCTAGTGCTTTACCCCAAAGAATATTTCTTCTGCATTGACAGCTGCACAGTAAAACCAGCTCCGTCTGTTAAAATATGCAAATGACCAGCATGCATCTTTCCTCCCTCTCCTACTGGGCAGGGAATTCTGAATCTAAATATATGGTAAAAAAAAAAAAAAAAAAAAAGGAGAATCGCGATGAAGTGAATCTCAAACCAAAAGATTGCAGTACATTTGGTTGGGTATTGCTTTCAGTGAAGGGAAAGAAACAGAGGGACGTAAATACTGGTTCTAGTTTCTAGGAAAGCTTCATCTTAGATTGACAGGATCAGTGCACAGGACAAACGGTCACTAAATTGAAGCAAAATTAACAACCAAGTCATAGCACTGAGAGATCTTTGAAAGATAATTTAATTTATAGTTATGGATAAAAGTGAACTGAAAGAAAACGAAAATAAACTGGTGAAATGTACTGAGCTGAACAAGAGAATTTAGTTTCTCCTAGAAGATAAGCAGATTTTATTTATTTAATAACTCAGAAAATAGAGCAACATTACATTAACTCCAGTTTCCATTTGTTGTGTGTTCATTTGTTTTGCCTTTTCGTCTATTTGGTTATGCTTAATCTAGACATCAATTTAGGGAAGGTAAAGGTACCTGGTCACAACAATTCAAGACACCAAGTGCTGACCTATATTTGCAGTCACTAAGGATGGTATCTGACCTCTGCATTTATTCAAAACAAGACTGTTCTAAGTCTTAGCTATAAATTTTAATATTTTCCGAAAGAAGTGAAGATTAAAGATCTGTCTTTGAGATAGATGCAGTAAAGAGGAGGATTTCTTAAGAAAATGAGTTGGGAAATGTATCATGGCGTGTGAGCACAAGTTCACTGTTGAGCTGAACTGGGGTTTTAGAGACTGGGGTAGCTGAGACGCACATTTCTTGCACTGTATTTTCTATGTTATAGTCCCTTTTAATTCAGGTGGCATGTTTTCATGCAGGACGAGTTCCACTGCTTTCTGAACTTATGAAAACAAAGGAGAAAGCTGATAATCAGATTTGAGCTTTTTCTGAATGTTGATATGCATCTTGGAAAAATCTTACTCTACCAAGTTACAACTATGGGGAGAGTATTACCACGTGGTGTCTCTCTAATTAATATTGCTGAGGTACTTATTCTAAATTCAGATCTTTATTCAAAGAACAATAAATGAAGAAGCTGAACCATGTAATTAATATATCTGACCACTCAGTGTAAAGGTGTATCACACTTAGTTTCATTAAAAAAGTTCACTTTCTACTCTTCCATATTGGACCTTTTGGAACGGCCTCCTAGATCATCCACTAAATGAATTTAGCTCATGATATTATCCTTGTTACTAGTATCTCAGAACCAGCTTCCCAGAGACATCTTTCTTTGGCTGACCTCTTTCTGCAGAGTTGGACCAAGAAAATCCAAGCTGTTTTTCTTGAAACCATGTCACTCTCTTTTTATTTTCTGTAGTTTTTTGGGGGGGTTTTGTTGGTTTTTGTTTGTTTATTTGTTTTTTGTAAATGAGGGGGAAAAGTAATGAAGATAATCTAACAAAAAGAATCTTGAACTTCTTTTTTTGAGATACAGGTCACTCCTTTCTGTTTTTTTCTTTTCTTCTTCCTAATGAATTCCTTTTCAAACTTCAGTCCAGTCATGAATTATTGGATATGTGGGCCCTTTTTACAGATGGAACAGCAATGGCACATAATCTATACAGCTGTGCATGCAGTATCTGGCAGAGGTCCAGTTAGTTTTCTACTTGCCAGTAAGCCACATTTTTGGCTGAAAGAACCAGAGTTGTTCCAACTTTATTGGCCCTAATCACACCAATATTTCCACATTGTAGCAACTGGTGCCAAAGTCATTCATGTTCATTTCACTCCCTAACAATGACTATGTGATCTAATTTCATCTTCCTTCTAAGCTGTTATATGAAAAATAATGATTAAACAAATGTTACTCACATATAGCATTTATCAGCAGATCCCAAGGATGTTTTCAAAGGTCAATATTTTTACACACATTAACAAATAGGGAAATAGATATAAACAGGTGAAATATGTTTACTAAGTGTTTACTAAGGTTTTCGTTCTTTCAAAAATAAAACAAAACAAAAGAACAAAGAAACAAACAAATAACAAAACAAACCACAAAAAAACACCACCACCACCACAAAAATGCAAAACAAACAAACAAAAAATCACCAACCAAAACCTGAGCAAATAACAGGATTTTCCCATTGCATCTATATAAATCAAACCAGCTCCAGGGCACAGACTTGAGCAGGGTCCCACAGTCTTCCCATCATTTGTTAGCAGTTTCCTCAACATAACTTTGGCTGGTTCCAACTAGAACTCCATAATGCCACCTCCCTCCAGTGAAAGGGCCACTGCCCATTTTATTTGCTAGTATAGATTCATCCCTTTATGTAAATCCATGAATCTCCCTATGAGGATGCCTTATTTCCTTACATAATCAATGCAAATTTTTGTTCATTGTGAAATAAGCACTATAAGTTTACCAGTTAATTGATAATTATGTTTGACTTTGAAAAACACAGTTGTCTTTGCCAACACTTGAACACCTTTTTTAAACCCAGATTTTAATCCAGAGAAATTACTTTGATCATAGGAAAACTGAAAGGAAAGAAAATATATTATAAACCATTGTTCTTATCCAATGTGGAAAGCAAGAATGAAAGACATTGGATGTATAAGGTGAGATCTCGTAAGAATTCATCTCCCTGTTTCTCTGAGGAAGCAAGAAGTGTGTGTGAATATATCTTCCATGTGGGAGTTAGGCAGCAGGCAGTGTTAGAAATGAAGATGGAATACCTGAAAATGAGCTAAATTAACTCCCAAAAAACCAGTGTCCTCTTACCGACAGTGGCAAAATCTAAACTAGGTACTAGAAACCTGAAAGATATCCCCTGGGATCCTTACTTTTCCCCCTACCTCTCCTAATAAATATATATTTTGAGTGATGCTGTTCAGGAATTTTATCACTGAAGCTTTTTTTTTTTTTTTCCCCCTCAGCAGCATATTAGAATATGCCAATTTTTCAGAAGCAACTCTTTCAGTGTGTAAGAAAGTATCATTTTCAAGGATTATTTTCAATCTCAAGATCATTCCAAACTGTGAGTTAATTTGCCACTTAAGAATGTGTAAAAAAACCTGGTTCTGAAAGAAAATGTTTTACAATTATAAAAACAAACATTGTTTTTGACCTGATCCAAAATAATATCTGTTTTGTTTTATTTTGTCTAGTGAAAATGTTTGCTATTTCACTCTCTCATCTTGTACTAGAATTGGAAAAAAAAGTGAGAGAATCTAAAATTATCATGGTTTAGAGGCTCTTTTCTGCCAGTTGTCATTCTGAGTCATTCACCTCTGTCTCATTGCCATGAGAGGGAACATAAAGAAACCCCATGAAGTCTTAAATATTCAATACACTTTATACGGACTTAGGATAGTGCAGGCCAATTTCACCTGCTGGGGACAATTGGTCTTGGATTTTCACAGAAGTGTGACTTTATAGAGTAGAGGCAAAGTCCACTGCTGAAGTTCCATTCACATCATCATTAAAATATACCCAGAATAAGGGAGATGAGAAATCCTGAATTGTTTTGTCAATATGTTGGGTTATCTAAAACCACCGACTGCTTTGAATTTCTACTTCATTTTTTTCTCCTACATAAATACATGGGATGTAAATCACCTTCTCCATATCTGAAGGGTGCACTCCAACTTGTAATTCTCCTATGCTTTGATTTTGTATATGTAAAATAGCAAGGCTAATAGTTCCTTGGTCTTAACCAGTGTTGATCTTTTTTATTTAAAGGAAAAGATTATCATGACAAAAGCCAGCCTTTAATAGTTGCCCAGTTTCAAGGACACCGATATAAATACAATCACAGGAGTGTTTAATTATGCTAAAGCAAATAATACAGACTCATAATGATAACAATATGATATTGGAACAGCTTAGCGTCAGGCCAGGATTACCAAGTTTTGTTGACTAAAGCCACATGTTTAAGACTACAGAAAGATTTCTTTTGAGTAACCATACTAAAAATGGAAACATCTTTAACCATCATGAAACATGTGTCAGTAAGTGGAGGTGTTGTCTACTAAGCTCTTTCAGAACATCATGCAATTTACCAGCACTTTTCAGGATTGCTTGCAAGGCAAATAGTTTGCCTTACAACACTTCCATTTTGATTCAAACCTAAGCTTGGTTTTGAGCTATGCTGGCTGTATGTGGTAAACTATAAGCACAGTAAATAATTTGTCTAGCATGTAACTTTAAATGTCAGCAGAAATAAATCCTGACATTATTCCTAGCATTTTATCAATTTTCTTCATAATTACAGGAAAAAATAAGAGGCACACTTAGAGGTTTTTTAAAAAAATAAATTACTTCAATAATAGAAGAAGATAATTTTCACTGTTTTACATTAATTAATACTGATTTGCATAAACCAGGCAGGGATTTGTACCTTAAATCTTATGGCTGGCACCCACTCCTAATCCTCATCAGAAACATCACTGTATGTTTTATTTTAGATAGGTGAAAAGTGTGTGTCTAACATAGAAACACACCATATCCACTTCCAAAATCATGTGAAGGTTCAGTTTTTTAAGAATACAATACATGCGGGCTGAGGAGTCTTATTATTCTTTTAGGTTAAATCTCAGTTCTTTGTAACCAACAGGCATTTTGTCAGCAACTTCCTTGAGCGTAGGATCAACCCCTCAAGCAACAGTAGCATTTGGCATCCTTTCTGAGGTTAACCCAAACCTTCCATTTCAATGGCCTATTAACCATAGGAGAAATAAACAAAAATACAAGTCCATCTCACAGTTCAAAGAACTGCTTGGATAGGGGTGATTTTACAGAATCTGAGTTTCAGTTAAATGCACCATGAGATTAAAAGAAGGCTTTACCAAAGCAATTGCTTTGCAGGTACTTGATCTGACTGTGACTTTGCGAACTGTGCTGTATGTTTACACACTCCATGGCTTTAAGTATTTCTGAAGTACTGTACGGTAATAATTAGCAGCCAGAGGCAAAATAATCAGTGTTAGCTTCATTTAATGCTAAAGCCAAAACAGGTATATTTTCTCTTGGTTGAAATGTCAGACCTTATCTGCATTATTCTGAGATCAGATGGAAAAAATGCACCTTTTAACATGGTTCTGAATAAGACTCCACCACCTGTAAATACGTTCATCTGAATGTAAGGTATGCCTTCTAGTGGATAGAGAGGTGCATTTGAAATAAGCAGATTGAGCTAATATATCAGCATTACTGATTTATGAGGAAACATTAGTAAATAAATCAGAATTAAAATTAACAAGTCAAATCAATATTGAATTAATTTAGGTAAATATTAATATTTTAGCTTGGTTACATTCGTGGGAATTCTTTAGTGGAAAGATATTGCTAATGATTCTGAGCAAAATTTTTAAAAGAGCAAATACAAATTGGAGAAGGTATTTCCATAAGGCCCATTATGTCATGTGCACCATTTAACTTTCCAAAACTGAAGCCCTCTTTTTCCATCTAAGAATTCTCAAAGAAAGTTGTTCTTAACTCTTTTGTAAGCACTGGAAATCTCATCCATGCACATTTAGAAAAGCTACGAAGATGTGTAAATCTTCCCCCAAGTGTTCCCAATGATGCATGTGATTTGTTTTCCTCCCCATCACAACACGGGAACAATTTACCATCTTTTACTTACCAAGAAAGGTGTCATCTAAGTTATGGTAAGAGGACAGTGAAGGATGTCAAACAGCCAACTTCTGTTTTATTGGTTTTGTTGTTTGCAGAGCTGGAATATTAGAAATGGCCAAACAAATCATATTTTTATTTATTTATTTTTTTTTTTTTAATTTTGAAAGAAAGAAAAAAAAAATTGCTCATCTTAGACCTTGTATGACAAATTTCAACAAGGAGTGAATTTTTATGGTCAAATTACAAAACCCTGAAAATAGGAGTTTATAATGGAAACACTGATACAACCGTAACTGGGGTATTGCAATTGCATCACTATAAGAAAATTGGTTTAGATAATATACCATTCTGGAATGACTGCAGTTCTAAACGATCCTGCATCTCCATAAATCTAAGCTAACTCAGTAATTCAAAATTACTAAGATTTAAGTTTAGTACCAATAAGCAATAAACTTATGGCTATTGCTATAATAACCGCTGGTCTGTGCTCCTTTATTTCACAGCAGGTGGTCTTTGGGCTGGTTTGCAGCCTGAATGAAAATACTTCCAACTAATTCAAAACTAATTCCTGAAGTTGAGAAGAGGCAAATTTCCAAACTTTCTTACAATTCCCTTTCACTAAGAGCTTGGTTTTTTGGTGTTTTTTTTTGCTTTCCCTTTTTCTCTTTAATCAGTACCTAAGCATATTGTCCCTTTTTACACTGTTTTATACTAATATATTATATGATGACAGCTGACTCACTGTATTTCTGCAAACTGTCAAGGAAAATACACTGAGGAACACGTGAATTCCTCTAAACACACTGTGTGTCTTTACATCATCTTACTTTCCACCCACATCCCCTATACAACCAGTATTCCAAATACTAAAATCTCGTTCCTGAGTCTCCTGTCAGACTTACGTGGGTGTGACTTTAGTGACTAATTCAGGCCAGCAGCAAGTGAGAAGAAAACGAGATTAACAAAATCTAATCTCACAATTCACCAGAGCCTGAAATCTCCTTTTCTTTGGACTATGACAGAAACAACACCCAACCTTCCTTTCACATAAGGTACCTTGCCTTTGTGTAAGGCAGGGGCCCTGAATTTGACATGCAGTGTTAAGTTCTGACTTGGAGATACTTCGTTTCCCACAGAAGCCTCTGTCAAAATACCATGGTCTATTTCCCATCCATCCATATTCTGCCTATATACATCTTTGTCACTTCTACTCTAAATTGCTCATCTTGGCTACATATTATGCTCATCTTTGCTACATATTATGTAGATCATTCTCCTGTCCATGCCTCACAGGATGGTCTTACTGCCACCAGTGTCTCCATCACCTTCTTCCAGTGTAACATGAGAAGACAAATGCTCTCATCCCTTCCCACCTCTTCTTCTCTCATGGCCTGTCAGGTGTAAAATGAACAGGTACTACCTGCAGGCTACATTTTTCTCATCTCATTACTCTTGCTAGGATGCAGCAAGCAACTTTTGATAAACTAGCTCAGATATTTAATCCTTCGAGAGCAGAAATAAAATAAAAAAAACTAATGGAAACGAGCTCATGGGATAAGACAGCATCTGAACTCTGCCAGAATGCTGCTTCTAAGTCTGTCTTGAAAGGAGATGCTTAACTGTCCAACAGGACAGTTAATACTTTGTTCAATAGAGACAAAACAAACCTACCAGGTACAAACCAAAGTACTACTGCAAATCCTTGGCTTTAATTTTAAAGCACACATAACTCATTTGTTTGTTTTTTTTTTTTTTTAAATTAAGTGTAGACAGGGGTACAGGGAGATAAAGTTATGCCAAATTCATAGGAACACATCAATCCTCATCTACTTTGGCTGAGGTTATGTTTATCAAGTAGCTGATAACTAGGAAGAAAAAAAACCCCAACAAACCAAAACAGTGATCATACATTTGGGGTTTATATGCTGCAAGGCCTTACTAAAAATCTGCATGTTAACCCTTTTCAAGTTACTATCCATGTATCCTGGACACCCATTGATTCATTCTGTGGTATCTAAAGGTGAAGAGCTTCTGCAGTTTGACTCTGGTGTACAATCACATGCACATACCCTTGAGCTACAAACTGCTTAAAGACCAGGAAGGTATTGTGGCAACATTCCACCATGCAGTTGAATGCTTTTCTTCCCAAAGTATGTTCTGTCAGTCACTGCTGGAGACAGCATTGAATGAGGCAGATCTTTGTAAGACTCACCCATGCATGGAACAAATGAAATTCAGCATCTTTAGAGAGTCATTCTGAGAGTTTTCAGCTGGATCAGTTCCCTGATCCAACTCACAGCATGGCCAGGAACCCATGAGGGTGGGTGGGCATGAGGGAGGATGTGAGAGTAAAGAGCTGGGGGATGGGATCTTCTGGCAACAGTGTAGAGATGTGTTAACTAAAGTGATCGTGGAGTTACTCATTTTTCTCAAGTGAACTTACTATAAAAAGCTTAAATGATCTAGACAAGGTCTGTATCTTTGTCAGTCCACGTAACCTGGAAAGGTAGAAAAGCTGAGGGTCAACACAATTCCCCTTTGACTAACACATGGTCAGCTGTAGATCATTCTACTGATAATACTAAATCATGAAATAATGTCCCATTTTTCTTTTGGGAAATTGTTGTTGTGATTTGGTTGGTTGTTAGGTTGGTTGGTTTTGTTTTGGTCTTGGTTTTGTGTTTGTGTTGGTTTGGTTTTTCTGTTTGTTTGTTGTTTTTTTTTAATCCGGTAAAATATAGAAAAACAAACTCTGTTCAGTTTCAGTCTTGATTTACTCTGAGCACTTCTGGAAGTTTAATTTCATTCTGTTACTTTTTTTACAGTAGAATTTGAAAAACAAACAAACAAAAAAACAACTATTGAATTTATGCTGATCTAATGGAGCGCTGGGAATGCTCCAGGTAGCAATTTTCAGAAAATAACTTTTAAAGAGATATTTTGTTTATTAAGAAATGAACTGTTGGGTTAATTCCATTTTTACAAATTAAAATATTAGGCCATTTTCATACATTGGTACTACTTTCCAAAGTCTCTGAAGGCTTAGTTCCTGCACCTCTTACACAAGCCTGAATGTGAGTAGACCTTAGACTCCATGGGAAGAGTTGAAGAGATAACAGTTGGGCACCTCTATTAAAAAGAGGACTCATTCTCTTCATCTGTGCTGCTTTACCTCAATGCTGAACTATAGTAAGACTTAATCCTTCTCTCTATTCCTTCCTTTCCCCATAAAAGGATGAAAAATCACAGGGGTGGGGAGATGAGTTTAAGTGGAGAAAACACTACGTAATTAGAAGATCAATACAAAAACACAAGTAGGAAATTTGTGTAGAAACAGAAGTAAGAGTCTACATAATAGCCAAAGTGAATGGCAGAGAAAACTCTAGGCTGGGATATGCTCTTATGAATCATCTTTTCATTCTCAATAATGAAGACATTTACAAAGACCAACTGTCAGTGCCTAGCTTGTGAGCAAAAGAGTCTGAATTCATCAAATAAAAAGACAAATTCTCTAGTGATGGAAAACCACAACTCTGTTGACTTCAAGTCAAACCGTGCCAGCTTGTGAATTTATCCCAAACTGCTAGCTCGGTTCTCTTTGGTAATGACCTTGAATAGACTTAGATTTGTGTGAAAGAGATGAAAAATGGTCTGTAGCCTGTTATCAGCGCATTTCCCTACTCCCAGCCTTTAATCCCCTGAGAGTAGCAGAAGTGAAAAGGTTTCAAACTTCTTATGAAAATATTTTTCCACCATGCCTGTTCCCTAGCCCTGTCTGTTCTCCTTTCTCTCTGCATAAGCAGTTTTAGAC
Source organism: Actenoides lindsayi (assembly GCA_025331215.1). Lineage (NCBI taxonomy): Eukaryota > Metazoa > Chordata > Aves > Coraciiformes > Alcedinidae > Actenoides > Actenoides lindsayi. The sequence continues at coordinate 79,396 of WTSP01008898.1, forward strand.
TTTATTTAAGTGTCGCATTTCCAAGTGTTCACGACTCTGTACAAAGCTCGTCACACATCACTCATGCCTTATTTCACGGGTTGAGCTGGTAATTAGCATATTTCACAATTAGCCAGTGTATTTGCTTTGCTAATTTCATTCCATGATGAAGGTGCTAACTTGGCGTGAAGCTGTAATGTACTGGTTGATTTATTAAGCTTTCTCTGATGGATGAAAATCACATGCTGTGCCTTTACTGTCGGGGAAAGTTAACAACATCCATTTGTAAGAGATGGTATTTGAAAAGTGATGTTGGTGTGATTGAATGTGTGAATCTGTAATGAAGCCAAGTCAGATAGCTCCTTCCCGATAAAATAGTATTCAACTTCTGTGGTGGCTCCTTCTTGAAAAGGGGCTTTTCTGCCCAGATTCCTCCCCTAAAGTATGCAAGTACCAAATACTCATCAGGTATTTAGCACTCAGGTTTCTTCAGATGGAACCAAACATCTGTAGAAGAGTTAAGTGCCTAAACCTTCTAAGAGCCTGCATCTTACAATTTCCTGTTCTTTTGTGATGAAGCTGCATATAAAATGAATAGTTGTCCTATCAGTCAATTTATTTGTCAGACCACAGGCTTTGAAGTAGTCTTTTTGAGGAAGAACTCCCTGGCCCATGACCTCTGGTTGTGAAACCTGACATATTTATGTCCACATACTCTTCATCTTTACAAACGAACATTTGACTTTGTGGTTATAACTATAATATTAAACTAAGCAGTGGCAGGGCCCATTCTTTGCCCACAGAACCCATGGGTATTCTGCCATGTCCATTTTATGACACTCCCTTATTCTTAAGATAAAGAAAAAAAGATACTGACTGCAAGCTGTCTGTTGGAAGTGATCCCTGGCCATTGATAACCCAGAGCTGTACAAGGCCAACTAATTTGCCAACGTGAATGTACTGTTTGATTCAGTACAGCTAGTTTTCCCAGACTGCTAAACACATGGGATCTCCATATAGTTGATGGAAAGACACGACATGTCCACAGATCAAATCAACAAGCCTAAGGTGTTTCCTAAGACACCAAAATTTAAAGGAAACTGTGGCTATGATTTAGAATTTTTGCATAAAAAGTAGCTATATGTTACTCATCATCTTCACCAAAATAGACACATCTCCAGACAAAATGGGACAGGAGTAGTATAGGGAAGGTTTCTGTGGTTTCAGTGCAAGTATATGATGTTATATAGTAATATACATGGTGCTAGACAGGGATGATGGAGAGGCAGTTGAAGGCTCTTTTCCTTCTATCAGTTCTGTGTTTTATTCTTTTAGGGTGCAAAGGATCTTTTCCAATCTGACCTGCATGGTTAGCCAGTCTCTCTATATTAAAACTTTTTTGTCCATAGTTTAAATATCCCAGATAGTAGCACATCCCAGAGAGGATCCACACACTCCTGAAGTGATGCTCCTTGTGGAAGGATCTGCTCTCTCTTCACACTATTCTGTGGCCTATGATTGGAGTATTTTAAGTCTGTTCTCCTTTTCACCTTCCAATATTTCCCTTTTTCATTTTAACTCCCCTAATGATTATGTGTTTGAGAAATGCTTTTCAGAGAGCACTTTGTGACTTATAATGTTTGCATACCCAAAAAGAACAGATTAAGTTAAATTTCTCTTTAAAGCCATCATATTTTTATCTTGTATCTGCATTTTCTCCAGTGCATGAAACATGAACTATTGACGAATCAACATCAACCTATCTTGTTAGCACAAATTTAGGCTTTCAAAGGCATAAGAAATTAGATTTCTCTATATCAGAACTTTCATACATTTCACTAAAATGTGAAAACTGAAAGAAAGAGTAAAGAAGAAAATTAATAAGACAAATATTCCCAGAATACAACAACCCCAGAATAGGAATTAATTTAAATTTCTTTAGGTAGATAATAAAATTGCACAGATGAAGTCAGCATAAACTGCTGATATTCATATTTTGTTCTGACTTTTCTGTCTCTCTATTCTCTTTATGGTGGGTTCAGCTTTGCTTTGTAAAGCTATATGCTGATGTGATGTTATAACAGTATTAATAAAAACAAAAACTTGGATTCAGGAAAGAAATGAAAGCAAATTCTTGAATCTATGTATGCTCCTAAGCATGTATGTACCCTGTCAATTAAGCATGTGCTTAACTGTTATCTACTTCAGCAGTTTAAAAATAAAGGCAGATTTAGAATATGTTGTTTTCCTGCATAAAGTGCTTGCTTGTTGTACCTGCTCTTGAATTATATTAGCAGGTTTAGGAACCAGGGCACTGCTTTCCTACACAATTGAAAATGGGTTAGCCTGGACATAACCAATCTTTCTGAGTTAAAAAGCCAGGAAAATATATTGTAAAAAGAACATTACTGACCTTACTGACTGCCCTTCCACTCCTGCTATCAAAATGCATTCTTGTGTCCCTTCCCTTCCTCCTCTATAAGCACCCCACCCTTATGCCTTCAACCTCCTTTTATTCCTTGGCTCAAGCCGATTTTGTAACTCAGCAGAAGGCAGGAGCTGCTGCTTCACACACATTTTGCCTCAGTGTGAGCCCCCAGTTCACACTTCCAGCTGAGCTTAGAGACTACAATCATTAATTATTGTTACTCATGTTGTTGTTTGTGCTCCAAGAGCTGCTTTTTCACCCCAGAAGAGTTACAAGAAGCTTAAGACATGCCATTTGGACAATCTTATATCATCGAAGAGTACGTATAATTCAGTACATTAAAGGACACCTTGACTTTTTTTTCATGATTTTTATGCTACTGTTTAATTTATCAAGCTAAAACCTGTTTTAAACTGAACAAAATCTACCTACCAGATATGGAGTAATACAGACGAAGAACGGAAGGCTTTTCTGTAGGTTAGGTCAAATGCAAGCTTTCAGAAATATATACTCAGCAGTTGCGTAATTAACTTAATGTATCAAATTGTCATGTATGTGTTGTTGTAATTATGTGACAGTGATATGGATAGATTTTTTTTTTCATTAAGTATTTTTAGATTTACAAGTCTTAATACATCTTTTGCATTTAGCAGACAAGTAAGATACCTTCACTTTGTATTTTTTATGGAAGAAAAACAAAAGACTGTTTGTGTCCTTAATGTATTTCACTTGTTTAGTCCAGAGATGAGGAGGCTGAGAGGAGACCTTATTGCTCTCTACAACTACCCGAAGGGAGGTTGTAGTGTGGTGGGTGTTGGTCTCTTTTCCCAGATAACTAGTGATAGGATAAGAGGAAATGGTCATAAGTTGCACCACGGGAGGTTTAGGTTGGATATCAGGCAATTTTTTTTTTTCCTGAGAGTGGTGAGGCATTGGAACAGGCTGCTTAGGGAAGGCGTGAAATCACCATCCCTTGAAGTGTTTAAAAAACATCTGGATGTGGCACTTCAGGATACAGTTTAGTGGTCTTGATAATGTTTAGTAGACAGTTGGACTTGATGATCTTGAAGATCATTTCCAACCTTAATGATTCTATGATTGTATGATTCTATTGTAGGTGATTTCCTTACCGCAATTTCAAATCTCATCTCCATGAAAAGAAGGCTCAGGGGAGACCTTCTCACTCTCTACAATTATTTGAAAGGAGGTTGTAGTGAGGTAGGGGTCAGTCTCTTCTTCCTAGTAACAAGTGATAGGCCAAGAGGAAACAGCCTCAGGTTGTACGAGGGGATGTTTAAATTGGATATTATGAAAAAAATTCTTCACAGAAAGTGTTGTCAATCATTAGAACAAGCTGTCCAGGGAAGTGGTGAAGTCACCATACCTGCAGGTTTTTAAAAGACATGTAAATGTGGAGCTGAGAGATGTAGTTTATTAGTGACCTGGCAGTGGTGAGCTAACAGGTGGACTTGATGATCTTTGAAGCCTATGAGAAAGCTGGAGAGGGACTGTTTACAAGGGCATGTAACAAAAGGTCGAGGGGCAATGGTTTTCAACTAGAAAGGGTAGATTTACATTGGACACTAGGAAGAAGTTCTTTGCTATGAGGGTGGTGGAACACTGGAATAGGTTGCCCAGGGAGGTAGGTGGTAGAGGCCCCATCCCTGGAGACTTTTAAGGTCAGGCTTGATGAGGCTCTGAGCAACCTGATCTAAATAAAGATGTCCTTGCTTACCGCATGGGTGCTGTACTAGATGACCTTTAGACGTCCCTTCCAACCCAATGCATTCTAGAATTCAGTGATTCTATGATCTTAAAGTTCTTTTCCAACCAAAACAATTAAATGATTCTATGATTCTGTCCTGTTGAACTCTCTGCAGTATCCAAGTCCTGCTCTTAAGGATTTGCCAGCAGTTTCTGGGAGAACAGAATAAAATTCCCACCATCTTGGTTGTGAGTAGTCAATAGAGTGGCGTGGGGGACAGCGACCTGCTGACCCTGCGATGAAGCACGGTTTGCTCTGTGCAGCCTGTAAGCTTGTCTTTCATGCAGCAAGCGGCTTTCGGTGAGGTGTTGTGGAGAAAAACAACAAAGGAAGGCCCTGACACCTCTACTGACCGTGACTCGGTTCATCCACCGCAAATGAGACAGAATTTCTCTGTTGCCTGTAAATTCGTCCTGATGCCACTAGATGGTGCTTTTAACCTCCGGAAAATCTGCAGTGCTCACCAGCACAGGTTTGTTTTTTTTAATTACACGGTAACTCTGGAGGTTTGGGGGAGAGAGATTTTTGCAGAAGAGAAAATTTATCCTGCATGAGAAGAGATATAGATATACCAGTAAAAAAAAAAGGAGAAATTCTGTACTGCCTTCTTTCAGCGATATTGTTACACTTGTGATCCTGAAGTAAAATGCACTCCCTAGGTACCCTGACAGCTGCTGTCAGTAAGGGACAGCAAGGGACAATCTGGTCTGCAACAGCAGCGCCTTTCAATGGTGGCACTGGCCAGACTCCATCAGGGCTGTGCAGGCTGGAGGACTCACAGCTCTGGATCAGCCCTGGAAAGGGTGCATGTATGCAGATTGCCCTGGAAGCATTGGTCCCTGTGTTTCCAGACCATCTGTCTCCTGGCTCGGACACAAGCCGGTGGGATGCAGGTGTTAGGGCAGCCTGGTGAGAGCTGGCCCATAAGCCAGGCAGTTCTGAGGATCCAGCACGTTACTGAAGCCACCAATCCCACATGTCCCAAGTAGTACAGCCATCCATTAGGCTGCATGTGGGTTAAGAAAAGACTCCAGTTCTGTTGTTATTTGGTATGAGGCAAGTAATATGTAAAAGTGTTGTGGGAGGCCTCGGCTTGTCCAAGGAATTAGAATGAGAATTAGATAGCTAACCTTGAATGAACATCTGCGTACCCTTGAGGAAGCCAGAAAGTCCTAAGAAAAGAACCACCAGTTCACAAACAGGGAAAGCTTATCAATGTTATAACAGAAAGAAAGAAGCACCCAATTGTGGACAGGTGGTCCTTGATTAGGCCAATCAGGTGTGGGCACTTATTATTAGAATGATTATAAAAGGGCTTGCAGCCCCAGGAACACTTGCAGTCTTAGCAGCATGAGTGTTTGAGCCTTTGGAGAAGCAGTGTGAGTGTGATGAGTCTGTCTCAACAATGACATGTTGAGCTATACTACAACAGAAGGGGACAGTCTCTTTTCAGTTGTGCCCTGTGATAGGACAAGAGGTAATGGTAGCAAGATGAAACACAGGAAGTTCTATCTCAACATGAGGAAAATTTTCTTTACTGTGAGAGTGACAGAGCACTGGAACTGGCTGCCCAGAGAGGTTGTGGAGTCTCCTTCTCTGAAAGCTTTCAATATCCGCCTGGATCTGTTCCTGTGTGGCATGCCCTAGGTGTTCCTGCTCTGGCAGAAGAGTTGGACTCAATGATGTCCAGAGGTCCCATCCAACCTCTACTATGATTCTATGTGCAGGAACATAGGTATGTGAGGTCATAGCTATGGCTGGCTGCCAGCCATTATGGTGGCTTGCAGTTGAGGAGATGAAATGCTAAGAATTTCTGATGCCATATGAAATCTAGTGAAATTTCTTCACAGTATAGAGGGCATTACTCTTACTGGACGTGCTGCTGTTACTGTGACGTCAAAGTCTGGCAGGAATATGTGAGGCTAGTGTTGTATCACAGAGATACAAAGAGACAAGGCAAGAATAAAGATGTGGGATTTCTGCAACAATTTCATGAAAATATGGCTCTGTTTCACAGTTTCCTATGTATGTTGGCAGACTGGTACAGAATCAGGTGGGGATGCTGCTGAGGCTTGTGGTAGCAGCAAAGAGAATAACATCTAAGGGACTTATTTCTAAGTAATGAATGATCTAACCTAAAATAGAAACTCCAGATTTGGGGATTAAATATATTAGAATTATTGAGTTATTAATATTCTGTGTCTTTGAAATTACATTCAACTTATGTTTATAATAAAATATTTGTTGCATTATACTTGAAAATGTCATGCTGTGTAATTGTGAAGGGAAAGGAACTGGAAGACAATCACTCATAAAAGAGTACTTCCAAAAAATATTTCTGTAACTTAGGTAAAAAAAAAAAATAAATAAATCTGGATATTTAGTGAAGGGGGAAGGTGAGGGGAGATGGACTCCTAAAATGAGAGCTAATAAGTAAAATTATACAATGGACTGAATTTTGTCTTGGTTATAAATCTTTGAAAGCAAGGGTTTATAGTGCAAGTGCTGACACTACCTTAAACACCACAAAACATTCTGTAATGGTACCAGATTTCTGGGATTCCTTTATATATGTTTTGGGGGATTTTTTTAATAGCTAAACCTTTTGAAAAGAAATACTACGGATTATTGTAAGTACACATGAAGAGAAGTAGCTTTTAGCTCTAGTATAATAGGTGTCAGGACTAAAGATTATTGACTTTCTAGCAACATCCTGTAAGTAACCATAAGAAAAACCTTGACCTTCTGCAGTTCGGTTAAAACCTTCAATGTGAATTACACTTCAAAAAAACCCCTTATTTTAAAAATAAAAGCTACTTACTTGAAATAGTTCTGCTGACTATCGATTTTTTTTTTTTCATTATGTTCACATTCTTCACTCACAAGAAATGACTTCTTGGTTCAAAACTGAAATATCTTTAAGTGCCACATTTCTTAGACATGAGTTCATGTGCTTTTAGTTCAGCATAATCATTCCATCCATGCACCAAACTTGTATATTACTTATAGTTGTAAATTAATAAATTTGAGTCAGATGTAATATACACAGAAACACAGACATTACATACATAGAAAAAGTTCATTGTCATGAAACTTTTCTATTTTGGGAAAAAATCTCCTTAGTAAGTTAAGACTTTTAGATAGAAAATCATATGGAACAGCTGTTTGTTTGGGTTTTTTCCCTGTGGTTTTCATAGTTATACATTTTTATCTACTACCATTCTATTATTGCTAACTTATTACTCTAAAAACCTTATTGTCTATTATGGATAAGACAGTATTTGTCAAGTTTAAACATGTCCTCATCTTCAAAGTTAATCTTTTTTAAGGTTATGACTAGGCACAGTTGCAGAAGCTCCAATCAGATGAGTATCTTCTGATTCACAACAGCTTTAAGACTTTTAAAAGGTTATGTAGGAAACTGTGTAGAAGTAAAGAATCATTATCATCAGCCTTTCCCATCCTTCCACAGAAATGGCTGATTATACCCATCATGGTATGAACGTGTCAGAGACAGTGACAAGGGCAGTGTAGTGCATGCCTCAACATTGCTGTATCAGTGTAGACAGACTGCAAAACACAACCTGGATGACGGCTTGTCCGAGGTGGTGACAAAGCAACCTGGCTCTATCAGTGGGGACAGGCTCCAAACCACAAACTGGACAACAGCCTGTCAGAAATGGTGCCTTATCAGTGTGGAAAGCCGCAACCCCACCCCTACGCATGAGCCCAGACCCAGGGCCTGGAAGACCGAGGGGTCCGGAGACCCCTGCAGACCACCTGAGGCCCCTCAGAGACGGTGCTGGGCATGTGAGCCACTGCCAGGTGGGGGGGATAAGCAGAATAGTCCCCAATAAAATAACAGGAGCCACGAACATCAGATGGAACGTTCTCCCACCGGACCTGAAAGCACATCGGACTGACAGGACGCCACTGATCAGTGGTGGTAGCTCTTGCAACTGACCCTTATCTTCCTTCCTTTCCTTTCTCTCTTCTCTCTTTCTCTCTCTGCTTTGCGAACTTTTGTCGGGCAAATAAAGCCACTTGGCACTTTGACTCTGTTTTGAGTCTTAATACTGTTCCTGAGAATATGAACAAAATCTCACTCTGGTTTATGACCAGCACACGGCAGCTGTGAGGGTGACAGAACACTAGAACAGGCTGCCCAGAGAGGTTGTGGAGTTTCCTTCTCTGAAGACTTTCAAAACCTGTCTGGATGTGTTCCTGTGTGGCATGCCATAGGTGATCCTGCTTTGGCAGGAGGATTGGACTTGATGATCTCTGGAGGTCCCTTCCAACCCCTAACATTCTATGATTCTATGATTCTGTGATTCAAAGTAATCATAAGCCATTTTTTATTCCCCTTCCCATGATGTTTCCATGTCGTGGGTTAACTCCAGACAGCAACTAGGCCTCACTTAGTCACTCATTTCCCAGCAGTGGGATGGGGGAGAGAATGAGAAGGTAAAAGTGAGAAAACCTGTGGATTGAGATAAAGACAGTTCAATAGGTGAAGCAAAAGCCATGCATACACACAAAACAAAACAAGGAATTAATTCGCTATTTTCCATTTGCAGGTGGGGTTTTCAGATATTTACAGGAAAGCAGGGGTCCATCACATGCAACAGTTACATGGGAAGACAAACACAAAAACTTCAAATGTCCCCAGCTTCCTCCCTCTTCCCCCAGCTTTATATGCTGAGTGTGATATCATATGGTCTAGAATATCCCTTTGGCCAGTTGGGGTCAGCTGTCCCGGCTTTGTCACCTCCCAACTTCTTGCACACCCCCAGCCTACTCACTGATGGGGTGGGATGAGGAGCAGAGAAGGTCTCGACTCTGTGTAAAACAATTCCTAGCAATGATTAAAACGTCCCTGTACTATCAACACTGTTTTCAGCACAAATTCAAAACATACCACCACACCAGCTACTGTGAAGAAAATTAACTCTATCCCAGCAAAACCCAGCACATTCAAGAATAAAATAATAACTAAAAATAGATTGATAGATAAATAGCTTTTCTCTAACTTATACTTTAAACTCCAGTACATAAATTGCAGAATGCATTTTCTATACTAAGGAACTAGAGCAAGAATAGGATGAAAAATCCAAATAAAACTAGGCCTCTTTCCTAGCATGAGTGAAACAACTTTTTTCTCTTTGGTTTACCTCAATCAGCTTAAAAGGCAATGAAAGATGCTACAGTGAACCATTATAAAAAAAATGTTCTTATGTGTATTGGTCATTTTATTAGTTCTATTAGTGTACAATTTACTGACAAGCTTTACCTTGTTCTGCTAGTTTCATAGGACACCACATGACTGTTTTACCGTGAGTTTGATATGTTTTGACATATGTTTTTATATTGTTTAGCTGTACTTAATTAAACATGGCATGAATCAGAAACATGGTTTGAAAGCAAAAAATAAGTCAGTAAAGTAGAAGATAAAGCCTATGACATGTCCCTCTGAATATTATCTTAAAAAAATAAAATTGTCAACAAAGATGTATAAGAGAAAAATCACTGTTTCTGGTACACATCCATCACACAGCCAACGAAATGAATGACATATTCAATAAGAACTTGCATACAGCACACAGCATAGATGTTGAGTACAACTTGGAAGTTACATTTTTCAGTAGTGTTTAGGTGCTTTCAATATTCCAGAGATAAATCATGTAAGTGACAGAAAAAAAATGAGGACTTATCCAGTAAGGACAGACTGTAAATAATGTGTGTCTTTTAAAAAAGGATGTTGATTTACATGGGTTTGGGCTCTGATTTACAGATTTTGCTGGGAGAAAAGAAGGTAGATGCACACAGAGACGAGATCTATGTTTGCCTTACTACAGCTTCTATTAGAACTATTTATCTTTACATGTACTTCATGAAGTGTATTAGCTGATATGTGTGTTCTGCTGGAGAATTAAGCCAAGTACATGCCGAGAAGAACAGCATTAATATTACATACAATTCTGTGCAGGGATATCTTCAAGAGAAGGGTCAAGATCAATTCCATTAACCAGAGAGCATCACTGAAATAGATTTTAACCCCTTGAATATAATTACTCAGCAAGACTGCCATTATCACCACTCCACCCTTTTGATGGATTGAAAGCCATTAGCTACTGAAGTTCACTAAGACTGTAAAGTTTTCCACAGCATCTAAGGATAAATATTTCACGTTGGGCTCAATTGAGACATCACATTCAGCAAAAATCAGTTTTAAATACTAAAAGTAGAAAGAGGGTGAGAACAAAACAACAACAGCAAAAGCAATGGGGTGATGTCACCTTACATTACCATTTGGCTTCATTTTCATTTGCCGACACTGATATGAACTAATAATGGAGACCAAGTAATTTCAGTTCTCCTTTTTTTTTTTTTTTTTTTAACCTTTGCCCAGAATCTTCCTGGAGAAAGAAATTAAGAAAATTATAACTCTCCTGTGTTACAGTAGTGTGCCTTTGTTTCCTTTCATATACACCACCTACTTTGAAAGTATAGGTTTCAGCTTTGCTTACTAACAGGTAAACAGGCTCATTATCAATTCATCTTCACAAACTGGCTTCTTGGATGTCCTCTGAAGGCTATATCCTAGAAAGTGAAGAGAGTTAGGAGCAGGACTACAAGAAGACAGACATGTACATTTAGTTCAATATGCTGCTTAAGAAACGTATAATGAAAACCACGACCCTCTATTTCAAAAATTCCTTAGTGAACACTTCAGTTGGTTCAGGTCTCTTATGTCCAGAGAAGTGTTTTGAACAGAGAGCTATACCCAATGAAAATCTGACTCTAACCATAACAAACCATTTTTCTGTTGTTAAAGAATATTAAATAGATGGTAGAAGTGAGAGCAATTTCTCTCAAGCATAAATAGGAATTCTTTCCCTGTTCGCTTGCACTGCCTCTCATATTCTGTATGAGTTCAGTAACCACTGAGTTGCCAGGCACAGCAGCATTTTTACAATATAAAGACAATTTTGTGCAAAATAAAAAAAAACATTGGTATTGACTTCCAGGGAAAATTAAAAAAAAAAAAAAAAAAAGAAAAAAGTGTCTATACATGTATAAAATGAGGCATTTTACAGATAAGGAAAAAAAAAAAAGGATTTAAATACATGTGTTTTATTAAGGCATTTCTTAGGGATAGTTTAAGCATTTGAACTTCTTACAGGCATCTGTACTCTTGATACAGGGTGTAGATCCCCTCCCTGAGCCACATAGCAATGCATTGGAGAAGTACAGGTTCTGAAAGGTAGCGTATCAGAGCATTAAGGCACTCCTTTAGCACTCCTGGTTCCTGCCTCCCCTTTTCTCTGGAGACAATAATGACCTTTACCTCCTGCAGTGGACCAGACCACTCAAGCATGTCTTTGGTGCACCTGTCTCCTACCCCCCTTCTTATCATCTTCAAGGATTAGTCTGCCCTCTTAGGACTTGGAACACTTGTACTTGGGTTGTAGACTAAGGTGGGGATACCAGGACCCGAAGGAAGTTCTGGGCATGCGGAAGCCAGAATACTGTGACACTCAAGCCAAAATGGAAAAGTACCTGACAAAAGTGAATTATCTTGGACCTAATAAATAGTGATCCAAAATGAGACCCTTTGAGCAATCTGGGATCACAGAGGAATTCATCCAGCATCTCCCCTGAGTTGGCTGCCTCTCAGGACTGGTTGCTGATGAAGTTGACACAAGGCCTGGGTGAGACCACCTCAGTGAGTTTCCTGCCCATTGAGTCTTGCCAATGAATTATGAGCATTTACTCTAAATTCAAAGTTGGAAATTTTGACTACAGGCAAGTCTCTTTTACCCACCTCTCTATCTATCCAGATGTTTGATTTTATGCATTTGCTTTTATGAGTGTCACATCTATGTATTTCACTGGCCAGGTATTTCTGTGTCTATATGCATAATATACACGTTTTGGTTGGAGATACATTCTAGTAAGTTAGTGGGAATCTTGTCGTCCTTGCATCTCTAATTAAATTCTTGTTTTTCTAAATCTCTTGTTATAGTAAGTGCTTCTAAAATTGGCCTTTGAGTTATCTTATTTTTTAATACACCTTGAACACTGGAACAAACATATTCATACATGGCACTGACTATCCTTAATTCCTTCACTGCTTCATGGATGTGGAACACATACAACCTGTGTCACTGAAGTACCTAAGAATACCAATGATATCAAAAACTCTAAAACTGTTCAATCAGGGATGACATGAACCAACTTGAATCGGAGGTTTATAGACATAATTGAGGAGCACAGCTATAGCTATGCAAATCTGCAGAAATTTCACCTTCAGCAATATAGATTAGACTGCTGGTAAACAGGGTGGGAGGAAGCAGGAGAAACTGTATGCAGAAAAAGCTAATTATGATGTAACTTACGGTGGAGAATATTTATCAAGCTTCTGGACCAAGACATGAATTCTCTTTATGACTTTTCAAAATCAAGAGTTCAGAACTGGGGGCTAAATATTATCTATCTTCTATCCTGGTGCATATCCAGACTGTCTATTGTCTTCAGTTGAATAACATTATATTAATGAGATTATCATTTTCCTCTAACCTATTTCTTTCTGTCATCCTGTCATCTCTATCCAATCACAAAATCATTTTACAACTAAGTAAATCAGTGTTTGATTACAAAGAAATATCTACTAAATTTGCTACACTGTGAAAAAGGTTATTGACCATCTGGTTTTAATTACTATAAAAATACCTAAAGCAGTTTTGATGGCCCATTAGTAGTAGCCATTTGCACTGCTCTGTAGAGGCTCCATTAAAGTTCAAGTTCACTGTGTACTAGACCACATAAAATTATTAAACACTAAGGAAATCCATGCCATTTTTTCCAAGTCATCCAGACCAGAATTCCACTCTCAAAATTTTGAAGTAGAGTTCACCTAGCCTCCAGTAAAATCATGCAATTACTGAAATTAACCACATTATAGTTATTTCAGTATCTTCAAGACTAAGCCCATAAAAAAAGTCAGCCAAATATTTTACTTTCTCTGGTTTAAAGATGTGAGGAAGTAGAATAAGTCAAATTTGACACTTATTATATTATGAGACATATTACATATTTAATCCTCCTTAGTTTACTTTTTGAAGTATGCACTTAATATTTTGTATGACACTGTGAATAAAAGAAGTCTTACATAATAAGGATGCCACTTATTTTTTAGAAAGGTTGTCTCCTTTAAATTGGACAACTGAGGATTAAGTTTGGCTTTTTTTGAGGAACATCACTAAAACAGTGCAACCTATCTTCTCAAAAAAATATGTTAACTCAAATAGGTATTGGATATGTATTAATGTAACTAAGAAAGACTCATGTTCTGTTTGTCAGTATAATGTATACTAATTCAAAACATTTTCAAATTAATTTAAATGTTATTGATTTAATAATATAAAGGAAGGGAGGGAGGGCAGGCAGCTGTTAATAGTCCAGATCTGGTGAACTGCTCCTAGTCCTCTATCTCTACTAAATTTACCATCAGTAACGAATTGCTTGCATCTCAAATAATGACATGTTGTTGTTTGTACTCTAATACAATTCTTGCCCACTGTTTCCCTGTCGCTTGCTACTTTCTTCCTGTGGTCATTGTTTCTAACAACTTCAATGTAACCGCTTTAAAAAAGAAGTGAGCTCAAGGTTGTCAAGAAAATTGCACAACCAAGAAAAGGTCAAAGAAATTCACACTTCAAAAGAACAGCTTTGGCTAATATGGAAAAGTTAGCAATCCAAAGTTAATGTTAGCCCTTATTCAAATAAAGGAGGAAATGCCAAATGCTGCTAAAACTTTCAAAGTCTATGGCAGCTTGTGTATTAAATACACAAAAAGTTAACCCATTCCTGAATGGATACGTTAAATATGTTATCACAGAGGTGCTCACTGTCACTGAAGGGCTCAGCCTTGGTGAGTGGCAAGTCTGTCTTGTAGCCAGCAGCCATTGGCTCTGTCGGACATGGGGGAAGCTTCTAGCAGCTTCTCACAGAAGCCGCCCCTGTATCCCCCCACTACCAAAACCTTGCCATGCAAACCCAATACAGACAGGAATCTTGTCCTTAATTCTGAATCTTAATTGTACATGTGTCTAAAAAGTAACTGCAGATTACATTGCTGTAAGAGACAAACTCTGACGAGTGTTTCATGAAATTGTTACATTTGACAATTTATACTGTGACATCACATTCAAAGAAAGAAATTCAGACATTGTGACCAGTGAGTTTACAAGGTACACTGCTTTCACACTATACCAATGTCCTGGTTTGAGTGAGAACAGAACTAATTCTGTTCAGTGATTTTACGGTTCAGCTCAGTTCTTCTAACTAACTGCACTGTCTGAAGGTAGCAGCCTGTTCTCACAGACAGTGTCTGCTTCTAGCAGTGATAATACATGACGTTTAGAGTTGCTACCAAGATATGCAGACCAAAGCCACTTCTGGATCTTGTGTATCACATTGGGGGGTGCAGAAAAGTAAAAGGCCTCACCTACAGGGAGGAGTGGACAGGAGAGATGACCCCAAACTGACCAACGAGGTATTCCATCCCATATACATCATATTTGGTATAAAGCTGAGGGATCAGGAGAGTCGTGGGTGTCTCTTTGCCCTCTTGGACTGTTTTGCTGGCTTTGCTTGGCTTGGCTTGGGTCCTCTTGTGGTTTCTTCCTCAGAGCATCTGAGAAGGTCTCTGTCCATTCTGTGTTAGATCCTGATCTGTGTGTTCCCAAATACGGTACCAGAATCCAGCTCCTGAACACAGCTCCCATCTGCTGCTGGGCACAGTCTGGGACCTCCTGGTGCCTGCTCCACAGCATCAGTGGGGACAGTGACATAGTTACCATCAGTGGTGGGGGGTTGGATCTGATACTGGTTTTGTATGTATTTCTATATATTCAATTTATTATTATTATTATTATTATTATTTTCATTAAAGCAGTTCTAGTTTCCTCTTCTAATTGCTATGTCTCTCTCTCTTATTTCCTTTCTCTTCCCCTTTGGAGAGGGAGGGGGGGTTAACAGAGAACATCTGTTATAGGTCTAAGAGGCTCTCCTGACCCTAAACCGTGATGACATTGTATTTGCTTCTCTTTTCTGGCATAATTAAAACTTAAATCTAAAAAAATTTTTTTTTTTTTTTTCTTTTTTTTTCCCCGCTATGGGAAAGGACCTCTAGTAAATCTGGGGAAAAAACCCGAAATAAACAACAGCAATAATTCAAATGACATAAAATGGCTAGGGCTGGAAGGGACCTCCAAAGGTCATCTAGTCCAGCCCCCCTGCTATTATGTCTAACAGCATTCAGTTAGGGCACAAATACTCAGTAGTATCATCATTAATTATCATTAGGATCAAATAGCTGTGTTAGCTGTGTTGACTTCAAAATAATATTGGGAGAAAAGTACTGATAAAAAATTAAAAGAATGGCATATATATAGTATAATACTTTTGAGTTCCACAATTTGAAAGAGTGAATAATATAGCAAGGTCAAAGATTTGTGTATACCCAAAATGGAATTACGTTCTCTATTACGTTCTTCTTCACTTAGTGACTATCAGAATAGTATTCATGGGTCTTTTTTGTTAATTTAAAATTAGCATTTAGGATTTCACTTTCAGTGCTTTCCTGTACTCTGAATTGCCGGTTATCTTATTTCTCCTTTATCACATTGAGATCAAAACAGAAGGCTTTTGCCCTGATTAGTAGTCAGTGTAATTTCATTGAATTTAAATGCTTTTGCTAGAGGTAAACAGACATAATAGACCACAACTTAGCCCATGTCATTTTAAGATTAAAAAGTTTGGTTTTATATCCAAGACACAGTAGTAGAGTGGCATTTCAGATATGCATCTATGTCAGTCTTACTTTCTCTGATTTCAAATTGCTACACATCCCCAATTAAAAGCTCCTGACCAACAAATGCCACATGACATTTTCCTCCTTACTTCCTGGAGGCTTCCTCTTCATTTTTCACACATTAGTCTCTCTGCTTGTTCGTGTATTGAGACACAACCTCTCCTTCACTATCTCTTCAACTTTTTCTCACAGAATACTCCTTTCCCTATGGTGGGGAATTTTTTTCATCCTCAGCTTTTAAGGTTATATTACTCATATCATTTTATTTTCATTATGTCAACAGTATGACATAATGCAAAAAAAATGTCATGTTATATTCTGTAGAGTTGTGGGTTTTTTCCTGAATTTTTTCCTAGCAAAAAATAATATAATAACTCAATATGCTCTGCCTACTTATATCAGCCATGTTAACAAATGATTTAGACTAATTAGGTTAGGGTACTGTAGGATTGTTCCTGAAGGAAAACAGGCATGCCTGTTTTCTGCAAGACTGTGTGGGAATTAATTGGGCTGCGGATGACAACCTTGAAGTATGCTTGAGAACAGCAAGGGAGGAAGCACAAAGCAGTGAAGCAAGAAGATAAAGAAGAAGAAAGTAGAAGATAACCAAGATGAGGGGCGGTGATGGAGGCGGTGTAGGATAGCCAATGATTTATTAGTTTAGGACATGTGAATAGTGTGTGTAGTTAACCAATAGCTGTTTGTGGTAGCGTGTATATGAGAAGAGAAATCGTATATAGCTCTGGTGAAAACGTGAATAAACTGACCTCAACTTTGATCATATTGGTCGTTTGCGGCATCCATGATTCCTCCGCAGGGTACAAGTAAAAAAAGGCAAGTCTTTATATCATGGTATCAACACAGTGCACCTTCTTCTAGTCATTACCTAACAGTGATGGAAGATTTGGACTGAAATGCTAAACTGATGCAGGGAAAGCAAGTGCTTTGTATTTTAACTTATCCTTGGATTGTATGATTCAAACTCAAATACAATTAGCTCAGAAATCATCCTTCTTGACCTAGTATACCTCTTTTCCTAGAAACAGGCAAGTCTCTGAGCCATAATACTTCTCAGACCTGGCACCTTACACGACATACCACAAAGGCAAGTGATGCTGGAGGTTGACTCATACATTGTATCATGTGCCTCGGGACAGTGTCAGAGACACAGAGAAGTGCTCTTTGAACATAGCTGTTGTAAAAATGTCTAGAACCAAACTCTATAAAAAAAGGTCTAGGTGCTGAAAAAGAGAGGGGAAAGCCTGATAAAAAGACTGACTGAAACATGAACAGCTTCTCAACTGTAAAAAAAAAAAAAAGCAAGTCAAAAAGATCATCGACCCAAAAGAGCACAAGCATGTCAAAACACAGAGAATATACCAGAGCTCAGGACTTTTTAGCTTACAGTATTGAGAAGTTTCGCCTATGCACACTTCAGAGGGCCCCTCATTGCATAAATCGCACAACAGTATACAGCACTAACTGCAGTTACACACTCTAAGTTTCTTCAAATATATAACATATATAAAAATACTCATCAGAACAGAAGCCCTACCTGGAGAACAGACCATTGTGCACTGTCTGGCCCTTTTTTGTGGGCTGATCCTGAGATAGCTCCTTCTTTGATGATAAAAGGCATAAAGCTGTGTCAACTTGCTAGGAACACATGCCTTTCTATTTCTGTCAAATACTATGTAACTTTGCAGTAAGAGACAGGGAGGAGACAGTATTGTTAATGAAGAAGCAGTATCATAGCAAGTAACTACTTTCCCTTAAACTACATGCTGAAGAGGCTCTTTGGGAGACTACTTCTCCTATTTTACTTACTTCAGAATCACTCAATTAAATCAAGTGATTTGCACAACAACCCTTCTGAACAGTGCAGTCAGAACCATGAAAGAATCTCATCTTCCTTATTCCACTGTGATTCCATAGCAATTTCAAAAAGCCAAAGCCTACAATTCTAGTAGTTAACATTCATGCTTGAATAACATTTAAGCAAAACTGATGAAGTCTGACTATATTAAGGACAAACCTGATTATGTTAGAATTCTATCCCAAGAGTCTTAGTAGGTTATAATCAAGCCATAAAAGGAAAAATCTTGACTTCAAAAATGAACTACTCTATTCTGTTTCAAATCTAAAGAAAAAAATATCCAACCTATGAGAATTTTAAAAAACTTTTTTTTTTTTGTGCTATTATGCCTTCATTGCTTAGCACAGGATTTAGCATTAGTTTTTTTCTCAAATCTAAAATCTGAACTTTAAGACCACACATAAAAATACTGTAAAGCGGTAAGATAATTTTTCTCAGTGATAAATTATTTAAAAACAGTTACTACAGTTTCAGTATTGAGTAGAAAACACATCATCTCCTGCAAAAATAAGAAAATTTGATGATGCAAAGAACTTGTGATTACATTTCTTAAACATAATAGGCACTGTTTTGGCATGTAAGACACTATAAGAGCAAACATGTGAATGGCAAAGGTAGAGAAGATTGCTTTTGAACAGGAAAGATGAGCACAATTTTCAATCACTGAAGGCCTGCTGGGGATGGCATCTCTGCTACCACAGAGATATGTGCTTGTGGTTGTCTTACGGTCTTTCCTCAGTGTTGATTGGTTTAGGTCAGAGCAGAATAAATATAACTTGTCTTCAGCAAGAAAGATGACCGAAGTACAACAAATAGATAATCCTTTTTTCTTTCTATCATAATTTCTCTTTTCATATATATTCACATAGTCCATAATATGAGAATGCCTGGGTCTCCTGTTAATTCTTAAATGCCCAGGAGTTTTAAAAAAAATTTTCACATGAGGCAAGTTATTAAGCATTTCCAAAATAAAGATATCCTAGGATCAAATGACTTGGTGAATGGAATTAAATCCAGTTTGTGGCCAGTTAGAAGTAGTGTTTTCCTAGGCTTGGTATTAAGGCCAGTTCTCTCTAATATCTTTATCAATGATCTGGGCTGAGGGCAATCTCAGTAAGTTTGTAGACGACACCAAGTTGGGTGGGAGTGTTCATCTGCTTGAGAGTAGGAAAGCTCTACAGAGGCGTGATCAATGGGCTGAGGCTAATGGAATGACATTCAACAAGACCAAGTGCCTGGTCTTGCACTTGCATCACAACAACCTCATGCAGGCTTGCTAAAAGTAGCTAGAAAGCTGCCTGGTGGAAAAGGATGGTTTTGTCAACAGCTGGATGAATATGAGTCAGCAGTGTGCCCAGGTGGCCAAGAAGAATTAAAATTAAAATAAATAAATAAATAAATAAAATAAAATCAATACATTCAGAACTACTGTGTTAGTATTTCCAAATGAACCATTTCATCTTTGCACAACCCTTCATTATAAAATTGTGCTTCGATGTTGCTTTTCTGAAAATATTATGGTCACCAGCTGAAGTGAAATAGTGTATTATGAGCTGCACTAAGGGTAAATTAAGTCAAAATAAACTTCAGCTGCCTTCTCAGAAAAAAACCCCACCACCTCACAACTCAGTGATAAACACTTTTAGGCAGTAAGTGTAGATTTTGTTTTAATATTTTGGAACTGTCACCAGTCACTTAAAAAATTCAGGTCTCTCAGACCACTTAAGGTTTTGTTTGGTATTATTTTAACTTTGGCATCTCTCAGCTCACCAGTTCTCTTTTTTTGTTGTAGCTCTACTATAGCTTGTGTCCATACTGTTTTGTTAGATTAACCCTGTCAGTGTCCTTAGTGCCAAATCTCTCATCTACAGTGAGCTGAGTGCATTCTGGTATGCCAGAGTATGAAAATTAGTTAGTACTTTGTCTTTATATTATTCTGTAGAGGACTACTCCTGGCACTTCAGATGATTCCCAACACTAGAAATCTTGTATCTTTCAAGACTCATTCCACAAGACAGACCAGTATGGCTGCTGACACTATCCATGTTCTCCTGCCAGAGTACCTTCATGTACAACTGTCCCCACAAAAACTTTGTAGCATTGTCATTTGTGTGGCCTCTTCACTGGCAACAGTGTGAGGAAGGATATTTTCTACATTCAGAAAGTATCCTTCCTAAAATGCTCCACAGGATCACACTATACTAGATGAAATAAGTTCTGCAATATCTTGCTTCTCAGACAAACTTGAAAGCTATCTGAGGAGTGGAGCCACATGGCTTCATTCATAGACCCACTGAGTTCTTTGGACCCTGCAGATGACATTGCCCTCTGCTTAGGTCCCAAGTCTGACTTCCTCTGCCACAAACTGGAATTTCCATCTGGAAACTGGCAACCCAGACAGAGTTTGTGGTGACAAGGTCCAGTCAACATTGTTTGACACATCCAGGCTTCAGTGGTTTCACCTGCTGCAGCTGCGTTATTGTAGTTACTGTTCTCCCTGGCCACATGTCCCTCTAACCGAGTCATCAGCCAGAAGAGTTTGGCCTAGGGCGTCCCTCCTGTGAACACTTCACTTGACTAATGCTCCTACTGGGCTGCATAGAACTGTCTGTGAGACCATGGAACAGCACACAAGAAGGTGATTTGGATTGTCCTGAGACAGTCCATCTGTATGCATAAGGAGGAGCTTGCAGTCTATGCCCATTACATTCCTATGCATTTACTGCCATCCGCCACCTTACACCTTGGCTTATGCATGTCTATCAGTCTAAGCAAGGCCCATTTTTCAGGAACGTTTGGGCATGCAGTGCAAAATTGTCCTGATGTGAGGGATTCTGGGTCAGGGCAATCCCAAGCACTGATATAGTTTGGGCAGTGACTGGCTTGAGAGCAACCCCAAAGAAAAGGGCTTGGGAGTACTGGTGGATGAGAAGCTCACCATGAGCCATCAGTGTGCTCTTGCAGCCCAGAGGGCCAATCATATCCTGGGCTGCATCAAGAGAAGCGTGGCCACCAGGTCAAGAGAGGTGATTCTCTCCCTCTACTCCACTCTCGTGAGACCCCACCTGGAGTACTGCGTCCAGTTCTGGAGCCCCTGTTACAGGAAAGATATGGACCTGCTGGAACGTGTCCAAAGAAGGGCCATGAGGATGATCAGAGGGCTGGAGCACCTCTGCTATGGGGACAGACTGAGAGTTGGGGTTGTTAAGTCCGGAAAAGAGAAGGCTCTGGAGAGACCTTATTGTGGCCTTCCAGTATCTGAAGGGGGCTACAAGGAAGCTGATGAGGGACTTTTTAGAATGTTGGGTAGTGGTAGGACTAGAGGGAATGGATCAAAACTAGAGGTGGGTAATGTCTAATACATTAGAAAGAAGTTCTTCCCCATGAGGGTGGTGAGACACTGGAACAGGTTGCCCAGAGAGGTGGTGGAAGCCTCATCCTTGGAAGTTTTTAAGCCCAGGCTGGCTGGGGCTCTGAGCAACCTGCTCTAGTGGGAGGTGCCCCTGCCCATGGCAGGGGGGTTAGAACGAGATGTTCTTCAAGATCCCTTCCAACCCAAACCATTCTATGATTCTATGTTTGCTCTGATGGGTTACTCCCTCTCTTTGGCTCTCCTTCTCCCATTGCTGCTGGCTGGCTCCACACACACATCACGAAGGTGGCACCAAGCCCAGCTTCAGCCTGCTGTCCCTAGGGCAGGGCAAGGTGCGTGCCACAGAGCCAAGCAGCGCAGGAAGGACGTGCCCAGCAGCACTAGTGTGGCTCTCCCAGGGACAAGGGCAACTCCCGGTGATGGTCCCATCTCATCAAGGAGAGGAGCAGCTGCTCAGCTGCCAAGTGCTGCAAACCACAAAGGCTTGATCAAATGGAGGCCCTTACTGGCAGACATGTGTTCCAAACCAGGACAGCTTTTTTCCTTTTCCTCTGTCACTGATGAACAGGGCAGAGGAAATGCACTCTGGATGCACACACACGTACCCAAACCACAGGCAGTTTGCTTTGGTGAGAACTCGGTCCTAACAACAACCAGACCCCTAGTCCATGTCTCTCAGCACCAGGATAGGGACAAACTTCCATCGCACGGCACGGCCGGGATCGGGTTGGGTGGATGTTGCCAGAGCAAGCAGGGGAGCAGCCCTGCCTGCACACACGAGTGCAAACCTGCTCTCCTGTCCCAGGCACAGACCCAACTCTACGGACCGCCCTTCCTCTCCGCACACCGCGGCACCAGCCCTGCCAGTCTGGTTTGTAACGAGCAGTTTCCATTTGGTCAAGACTTCAGACCTTCCACGGCCTCCCACCGCTCGCTTCCACGAGCAGGAAATTTTGCTCCAGCTCTTCCCACCGCCAGTCTTCATCAGAGAGAAAGCCCTGGGCACGGGCAGAGCCTGCAGACCCGATCCCTGGCAGCAGCCAAGGTACAAACACCCACCACCCCAGCCCTGGGAAGCCGGGCTGTGCCGTGGGCGAGACACACCCGGGCAGCCCACGCTCAATCCAACATCAGCCGTAGAGAAAACCCGGGCTTCAAATTGTTGTGGGAAAGAGGCGTCTGTAGTTGTTCATGGCATCCAGGGTGTTCCTCATCCTTGCTGACAAGACGCTTCCCTAGCGGAGTCAGGCACTCGTGATCTATACGTGCATCGTGCCTCGCTGGCAGGGCTGGGGCTGCGGAGTGCAGCTCTGGATTTCCTACAGACAGGTGACAGGAGAGAGGTACCTCTACATGATGGACACGCGCAGCCCCAGCCCTGGTTTTAAGGAGCAGGCAGCTTTTCAAAGGACACAGCGAGGCAAGAGCGGTCAGGGGGCTGCAAGTTCAGTCCAAGTGAACAGACACAGGTATCTGCTGGATTGGGAGTGCAAAAACACTCGTTCCCAGTCTGACAGCTTCCAGTGAATTCAGAAGCAGCTTCAATGGGAGCAATTCAGTCAACACAGCTAGTTTTGAAGATCCTGCTCCTAAAATCCTTCGCCCCCCGGCAGCTGCTGCTTGGCCAACTGAGAAGCCCCAATGCTTCAGCCCAGTTGCTTTTCTCCATTTGTTATGAGCACTGAAGCTCCTCCCTGGCCGGAGCCTTGATTGCTGATGGAGATGTGTACGGAGGAGAAACATGAAGACTAAGGTTGTGCTCTGCTCAGAGCTACCAGGGAAGCTGTAAACCCCTGAGTGTCTCTGTTGCAGAGAGAAGACTTCTGGCTCCAGAACCGCTAGCGCCTATCCTCTCCTCATGACTGAACTACAACACCAAACCCTGAACTACAACACCAAACCCTGACCTCTCTGTGTGTTCTACATCACGTTTTGACCTTGTCAATCCTGACAAAAGGACTGTCCTTGTGCACCATGGGCAGCCCTGGTGGGGCCTTACCGAATGCTGCAGACCTACTGCTGGAAGGAGAGGAACCCAGGCAGACGGCTGGGCTGGGAAGCCCTGCGAGCTGTGATCTGGACACGCGGGAAGCAGCTCCACTTTGCCTAGAGTTTCTCATTTTCTTTGCAAGAGGCTGGTGTTGACATCAACAAAAGTGAAGGCAGAGGCTGCAGTGGTGGCAGACAGCCTCGGGAGCTTCAACGGGGGTTAGGATCTAGGATCAGGTTGCATCTTGGAAGCACGTTTTAATAGGTACTGTTAATTCCCAGACTGGACAAGGTAGAGCGTTCTCCTCCATGAATTATGGATAAGCCCCGTGGTGCAGCGAGTGCCAGATATCCTGATGCTCAGCTAAATGTGAGGAGGCAGCAAAACCACACAGAGACACCTCATCCTCCAAGCCGGGCTGAGTTCATAATCAAAGATTTTGAAAGGCTAAGGGCCAGCCTTTCAAAAGCACTCCCATAAGGATCCAGCCAAGTGGTTGGATCTTCAAAGAGCTCGGCTCTAATTCAGGCACATAAACGAAGTGGACGGATTGAAACAAAGCAAAGCAAACCCCACGCTGAGACAGCGGAAGCCACGAGCAGCCGAGAGAGAACCGCGGCCCACGGGGGAAACCTTCGGCCAGACCCTCCCAGCCCCGTCGCTCCCGTTTCCGTAGCCCTACCCAGTAAAGCTGCTGGGAGCTGCTGGGAAAGGCCCGCTCCTCCTGCGAGGTGCTGGGTGCCTTTGCAAAAATCCAGCCAGAGGAACCAAGCGGGAAGGCGGCAGCAGGGGCAACCCCTCAGGAAATGTGCTGGGCCATCAGGGGACGATGGAGCAGTGGCCTTCCCAAGTATCCCCTCTCCCAGCAGAAAGGATCAGGGGTCCCGTGGGATTTGGTAAGGCAAACATTTACGGCACTGCCAACAAACGCTCCGGCTTCTGCAGATGTCTGGGAAGGGCTGGCAGGCAGCTGCGCCCAAGGAAGATGAGGAAATTGCCCTAAGAAAATGGTTAATTCAGACCAAAAAGGCAGGAGCAGAAGAGCTTGGCAGATCTTCTAAGGCTAGAGCTAGAAACTCCACTTATTGCAGGTCTGGGTACCGGGAAGCTCGATCCGATAGTGTTACAAGACACTCTTTTGGCCCGTCAGAGCCTTGAACCAGCCAACTTCAGCCCAGCTGCTGCTGTTCACAGCTACAGCAGCACCTCCCAACAGCGAGCTCCCAGAGACACACAGTTTTCCCAGCACTTCAGGGACCTCTGAGCAAGGCCAGGGAATCGTACACCACCAATTAAACCAAAACGGAATAATAAAAAAAAAACAAACCTAAACCATATTTGCTTTGAAATAATTACATATTGGGAAAAAAACCCACAACCCTCTTTTTAATGTATAGCAGCGCTGAAAAAGGTGACGGTAAATTATTTCATCTACTGAGCAAAAGGTGGTGGTGGTTGGTTTTTATTCCTGCCTCTCAGCAGCCCCTTGCACCATAGAATCATAGAACAGTTCTGTCTGGAAGAGACCTTCGAGATCATCAAGTCCAACCTTACTCCCAGCCCTATCAAACCCACTAACCCATGTCCCTAAGCACAACATCTACCCAGCTCTTAAACACCTCCAGGGATGGTGACTCCACCACCTCCCTGGGCAGC
>WTSP01008898.1:104440-123097 GCA_025331215.1 Actenoides lindsayi
ATTTTATTATGTTATAATCAATTATTTAATTGGTGATGTTATTAATTATTTTTATGATTAACAAATGTTTATTCAATGTTTATTTACTCAAAGTGCATGCAGCAAGCAGAAAAACCCAGACACGTGGTGAGAAGCTCTGCATATACCATAAGGAAGAACCTTATGGTGCTGGTGGTTTAAGTGGCTTAGGCCTTGCTGAGTGTTATGGATATCTGGTATGATTTATAAAGATATTTATTAACCAAAGCAAATCTCTTTAACCTTCACATATCACTTTGGAAGCTACCACCTTATGATTAAACTCATATACACGCTGAGATTTATATTTCATAGGTCATCTTGTTTGCATTAAGATAAAAATATGCCTGAAAAGGAGGAAAAAGCTAAAAAAAGGAAACACATCGTTGAAAGCATGACCTGTGTCTTGACACAGACTAGGTATTTTTTATCTCTGTGCAAAGAGGAATCAACATTAAAAAGATACTTCACAACTGGCACACTTGATTATCCCAATAGGAAAAATACTTAACAGTTTGGACAGAACTAAGGCATTTACTTATCTCTGGGGAATACAATTCTGATCTAAAGTGTGTCATATTGACAAAATTAATTTGGGAGAATTATTGCCATTCTTCAGAGAACTTTCAAAAACTAGTGTAAAAACCAAAAAGACCTTGTGTTTAGGATCCATAAACAAAGACTATATGGTGTGTCCTGCAAGCAAATTAAATAAGACAACCCCTTCACTGATTTTCTCTTTATTATTTTTACTTCAGCATTTTGAGAAGTAAAAATCACTTTTTCTGATGTATCTTACAAAAATACCTTAACATTTCATTTCCTCAGTAGATCTTCCTGTACTGAGGACTCCAGAGCTGAGTGCAGTATTCTAGATGGGGTCTCACCAGAGTGAAGTAGAGGGGCAGACAGACCCAGTCTGTACTGATATTGGGGATCACTCTGACCCATGTGCAGGACTTTATGGTTGGGCTTGTTGAACTTCATGAGGTCTGCATAGGCCCACTCCTCAATTGGTCAAGGTCCTTCTGACTGGCATCCCTTTCCTCTAGCAAATCAACTGCATCACTCAGTATCATATGTAAACCTGCTGAGGGTGCACTCAATCCCAGTATGTTGCTGATGAAGATATTAAATACTACTGACCCCTGTATAGACCCTTGAGAGACCTGTTACTGGTTTCCACTTGGACATTGAGACATCGACTCCAAATCTTTGGATGTAGGCATCTAGCCAGTTCATTACTCATCTAACAGTTGATCTGTCAAACCCATATCTCTCCAATTTAGCAGCTGGAATATTGTGTGTGATCATTTCAAAGACATTGTAGAAGTCAAGACGGATAACATCAGTCATTTATCAATTTATTCATTTTTCAGTCACTCATTCTTCAAGAAACAAAAATTAAACTCTTTTTTTTTTTTTTGTGGAATTTTTCTTGGAGATAATTTTCAAAATAAAATATTTTCCCCTGACTTGACCTTAAACAGAGTTTTGGGAACAGAAAGGGAGAAAGATCCAGAAGAACAATTAATTAGACCCACAGCCTGCTCCCATCAATTATTTTATGGAATTTCAGAACTGGGTAAGAAAACTGGGTTTAGAAATAGGAATCACTTGTTTAATGAGACATAAGAAGACAACAAGAGAAAGGACCAGCAAGTCCTGTTACACAGTAACAAAGTGACTTACTCTCCATGACTTGTGTACTTCAAAAAGAACAATATCAATTTCAGGGCCTGCTTCTATACCTATCTTATAAATCAGTCTAGATCAGTCCATCAGACTGGGGACAACTTAAGGCAGCAAGTAAATACTTTTTGGTGCTTCCTGGCACAGATACGTTAACTTGAGTATTTGTGAAATTTACTTTTAGTACTCCAGGTTCTGGGTTACTCACACTACACCTGCTGGGGTGTCTTTGTGGTGTAGACACAAGCTACATGCATTTTAATCTCCCTCTAAAGTAGTCATAATTTTTTGAAGCTTTAAATTTTGTTGCAGGATAAAATGATTAATTACAAGTCCTCAGACTAAAGGTCTTTTCCTGAGGCTTTGGAGGTCATCTCCTAAATGCTTTAACAAACATTTCAGTTGTTGTACTGCACCCACTTAAAGTACATTTCATTCAAAGAGGGTTAGTGAAATACTGTGAGTCCTGCTTGAACGAACATATTTTCAAACACTGCACCTGTATTAGTGAATCCAGCAGTGCTGGGGAATGCAGCTTTGCACTGGGGTTTGTTTTTTGTCTACATTGATGAAGTCTTAGAATGGGATGAAGCTATTTGGACATGGATCCATGAGCACTGCCCCATGCATTTCCTAGGCAGGGTTCAAGAGCTATACCAGACCTCTGAGCCCACAGTAAGGTGAAGACTCTCTCTTTCAGAGCACGAATGTGGCAGATTGTGGTAATTGGTCTCATGGCAATAGAATAGGAGCTTACAATGTTTAGCATAAACAGATAGTCTTCCAATAATGAGGGGTCAATTGTCATGTCCTTGCCATCTGTGTGTGTGATAGAATGAACTAAAAAATCAGCAAATGCTTAAGTCCCATGGGAGGAGTGTGGTTGAAATATCTCAGGTATGACCTTCAATAAGAAGCCACACTTGCCCACTTTTATATAAATATGTAATGGTTTTTGTAACCCAAATTTTACTTATATGATTTGGAGCTAATATAATTGAGTCATGCTTACCTCAGTTAATGTATTGTTAGCCTGGTTTAAATACTAGCATGATATGTAGTCACTTTTAACCTGTACATCTTAATCATTATTTATCTTAACAATATTTGAACATAGTCTTCAACTACTATGTTTGACAAAAAAGGTAGATTTAATTTGCTGTAGCTGAATTTCATGCGGTGCCCATAGGCACAAGAGCATAGACAGATTATGCCACACTATTACAGTTTTTTAACTTCCAAAACCATGCAGCCACACCTGAGCAGTTTCTCAATAATGCCTTTGATCCATGTTAGCTCTCAGATCATGACCAGGAATTGTTTAGGAGAGTGCAAATTGTCCCAGGCCAACAGCAGGGCGGGACCCATGCAAACACTGCAACTAGGTACCAGGGCTCAGGGTTATTTCCTGTGTTGCTTCACTTAGTGGCATCAAACTCATTGCAGGTGCATTTTCTAACATGACATGAAAATTATTGACTAGATAGAGAAATGGAAATTCGTGCCCCTGACAGGAGAAAGCTGATGATAATCATGGAGCTGTTCAGACACTTTGTCAGTTGAACAGCTGTAGATTTCCCTATATTGACTGAGCTCTGTTGACTACAATGTGATTTGAACACCTAGTGCACACTTTACATGTAGCCACTTAAATACAGCTAAATCCCATCTGCAGGTTCATTAGTTGTACTGCTTACAGAAAATATCATTTAATATTGAGAGTGCTGCAGTATAAAGTTGTCAACTAGCAAAATATCGCATCTGTTTTCAGAGATACTGCAAAGGTGACAAAGACTCCTTTCAGTTGTCAATAATTGTAGTGTTTCCCTGCCCAACCACACAATCTCCATGCCAAAAGCAAACTGGAAATATCTAGCTTAGCTATTGCTTCATTCAGCATTAAAGCAGCAATTAATAAGTTTAATTTTCATGGTTATGATGTGCTGGCAATAATAAGAATAGTAGGATGGGATTATAATTAAGCACTTCCAGTATTACAGGATTCAGGAGCTGTTGGTTAATGAAGAGCAATGTGATACTGTCAGTAACAAATCTCGTAACTGCTTGTGGGGAAAAAGCAATTTCAACAACTGCTCCTTCATACAGGTGACTGGTAGAAATTTCTTTTAGTCAGTTATGATTTCAATTACTTTGGATGAAGGAGGCAGGATCATTTAGCTCATTATAAGCCCAAATCCACAATAGGTAAGTAAATATCTTTACTAGCTTCTGCAAAAGCATGTATAATATTTGTAAGTATTGTTAAGGTCACATATTCCATAATCATCATTCAGTGTATTCACTGACAGCTAAAGGGAATTCATGATTTTGCTAGCCAGTTGATATCACTGGAGTAATATTTTAATACTAGGAGCAGTAAGTAGGTTTCTGAAATACTATCAGAGATGATACAGCTGATAAATATCCATGTCTGGTATCACCTCTTAAAAAGGAGGAAGATAAGCAACGGGAAAACATGTACATTGATTATGAGATAAAGTGTGTACTAACACATACTGTATTGCAAAAAAACATTTCTATCTGTTTTGGAGCAGAGTTTTATATTGGTTTACATCAGAGAACAGGTTGAAAATAAGAAAAGATAAATATTTTGGATTTCCACAGCAACAAAAACTTTGGGAAAAAAAACTAAAAAAAGATACTCTAGCTGCCCCAAAGGTTCATTTGAAATGGCTCAGGTTCAGATTTTGTCATCCTCACTTCATCTCCGTGTTGATCCAGCAGGAAATGCAAATATGAGGTTACTACCACCCAGTTCCACTAGAACTGGTTGTAAACCATCACTGAGGTGTCACGGAAGAGACTGTTTTTTCCTGTGAACAAACTAACACACGGAAACCGTGCAAGTAGAGTATGTGGAGCAATTACTATAAAGGTTAAGGTTATCCTATGCACAATCATTTTTTTTTTTCATTTCTATAAAAGATTTGTCCTCAAACCAGGAACTATGGTGAGAAATCCTGCACCATATGTTGAGTAGAGTCCAAAAAAGAACTTACCTGAATGTCTCAGGCTCTATGAAAAGAGATTTCTGTTAAGCATTGATTTTAAACTGTAGGTAAAATGATTATGTCTCAAGACAAAACAGATTACTTGAATGCCAGTGGATCTGGTTATTATAACAACAATTAAAGTCTACAGCTCATCAGTCACGTTCTGGTTTTAAGTAATAATAGTCCAATGGCAAACCTCTGCAAATATTTTTTTTAACTGTGCATTGGGTCTGACTGAGCTGGAATTAATTTTCCTCACAGCAGCCCTCGCAGTGCTGTGCTTTGCACTGGGAGCTGGAAAGATGCTGATCACACTCCCGTGTTGTGGCTGCTGCTGGGCAGGGCTGGCACAGCACCAGGGCTGGTTTTGTTTCAACATTTCCCCTTCAGTGGGATGCGGTGGACAAGATCTTGGGAGGCGCCACGACTGGGACAGCTGACCCAAACTGACCAAAGGGATATTCCATACCATATGATGTCAGCTGAACTATAAAAGCTAGGGAAAAGGAGGGTTGCTCCTCCAAAGCAACGGCTATGCATTTGGAGCTCTGCACACAGACAGCACCTGCTGATGTGAAGTAGAGAATAAATCTTTGTTTTCTTTTGTTTCCACGTGTGGCCTTGCTTTGCTTTTCATTAAACTGCCTTTGTCTTAATCCATGAGTTTCATCTTATTTTCTTCCCCCTGATCCAGCTGAGAGGGAAGGAGGAAGTGATAGAGCAGCTTGGTGGGCACCTGGCCAAGGTCAAGCTACCACAAACTGCAAGTGAAGGACTAAAACTAGAATTTTTTACCTATTTCTAGGGATCTAACTGTATCAAATGAAATTGAAACAAATGAAACAAAAGAGGGTACCTTGTCTTTTAAAATACAGACAAACTAACCACTTGCTTTGGAGTGATGTTTGACTATGCTTTATCTATTATCCCTTTCATTAGGGCTAGGGCAGATAGTCAGAGAGAAAACCTGTCACTATTGATGTTGTTGAATAAAGCCATGAACTTTATGTAGGGTTTCTATTTTTATGGTCACTCTGAATATTCAGTATCAGTAACTCTTCATGAATGCAAATGTTTTCATAATTCCTTTCTCTTGTTAAATTGCAAAATTAATAATACAAACCATGCCATTAAAATATCAAAGGTAAATGTTGAGTGGTCATGACTGGACAAATGTAACAAACTGACCTTCTATTTAGACTATGTGCACATGATCTCAGTCTCATGATCTCATCATTTCTATAAAATTGCTATGACTTTGTTACTTTCAAGGTGGTACCTTGTGTAAATTTATAGAAAGGGTATACAAAGGATGCTGCTTCTTTGAACTGAACAAGCAAAGAATATGTGATACATCCACAAGCCTCCTTGACTAAGCTTTGAAACTATTGGTTTTTGGCTAAGGTTCCGCTCCCTTACTCTATCATGGTTTTCAGTTTGTGATCCACTGCACCACAAGGCTCTGAATTACTTCTACTAGTTAGAAAACTGGGATTAACTGTGGAGTGGTTAAGAAGATAATAAAAGATCATTATTTTATCTAGGTTTTTTATATCTAAAATTTTGTTACTCTCCTTCCTGCGTTCCCGTTTTCAAGGATGACAGCTAGGAGAGGTCTTCCTAACCTGGAACAGGTTGTCCAGAAAGGTGGTGGAAGCCCCATCCTTGGAAGTTTTTAAGACCAGACTGGGGGTTGGCACTAGCATAGAAGGGCCCCAGCATCAAGAACTGGATTGCTTCTATTTGTTCTGCAGCCCTCATAACCATACTATATGATGGAATTTGTTTTTCAAGAACAGTATAAGACTTCAATTATATTTAATCCTATAAAAAATAAAGGTAAAGATACTTTTAATCCATTTTTATTTGTCCATTAAAACTGACATTAAATATCAGGACTATTTACATATAACACTCCCTTGGGAGTTGCTGGGAGTCATTCTGTATTATGCCAGGCTAAACTGATTGTGAAATGATTGTAAAAGTGTATTTGATTTTAACTGATAGATAGTGCCTAAGTAAATGGTAGGGATTAGCTGAAATTTGCAACAGTTCTATTCCAATTAAATAGATAAAGAATACCTATCACGAAGAATACCTTCAGAATATATATGAGGCTCCATAGATCCCAAAAACTGTGGTATCATGACTGCCATACTAGTTTAGTGCAATATCAGCAGGTAATTAACTCAGAAACCACTTTGTATTCTGACTGTATTGCTCACATTGCATGCTACTGATGTCTACAGTAATAGCCAGTTAGAAGCCCAAATATTGCTTATGCCACTTGGAAACATGCATGACAAAGATGGAAGAGGTTCCTCAGCTTGGATATAGTCAGATATTATTTAAGATATAATGTCAGAACAGGTAAAAGGAAAGACAAGTATCTCAAATTACTTGATATTTTGATACCATTAATTTCTATACTCTTGCTAAAGAGTCTGAAGACGAATTCTCACTTCTTTTATTATCATAGAATCATAGAATCATCTACATTGGAAAAGACTTTTAAGATCATCGAGTTCAACCATCAAACCTACTCTACCAAGTCCACCACTAAGTCATATCCCCAAGCACCACATCTAGACAGCTTTTAAACACATCCAGTGATGGTGACACAACCACATCCCTGGGCAACCTGTTCCAATTCCTGACAACTCTTTCAATGAAAAATTTTTTCCCAGATGTCCAGTTTAAACCACCCCTGGTGCAGCTGGAGGCCATTCCATCTTGTTGTGTTTCTAGTTACTTGTGAGAAGAGAACATCATCTACCTCTCTACAACCTCCTTTCAGGCAGTTGCAGGGAGTGATAAGGTCTCCCCTCAGCCTCCTTTGCTTCAGACTAAATAGCCCCAGTTCCCTCAGCTGCTCATCGTCGGACTTGTTCTCCAGGCCCTTCACCAGCTTAGTTGCTCTCCTCTGGACCCGCTCCAGCACCTCAGTGTCTTTCTTGTATTGAGTGGCCCAGAAATGAACACGGTACTTGAGGTGCAGCCTCAACAATGCCAAGTACAGAGGGACAATCACCTCCCTGGTCCTGCTGGCCACACTATTTCTAATACACGCCAGGATGCTGTTGGCCTTCTTGGCCACCTGGACACACTGCTGGCTCTCATTCAGCTGCTATTGTTGATTGTAATTTTGAAGAAATATTTTACTGCATCTGTTCCAAATGAGACAGTATTATGATCTTCTCTTTTACTGCTGAAGTGTATTAGGCAATAACTTAGCATCATTTGAACAGCCACAAGCCCAATTTATGTCAAGCCATTTATCTATTACAGACAAAAAATTGCAGAAGCTGAACTCAGTGGATTTACAATCACTTTTCTGTTTAAATAATTGTATCCCTATGTCTACAGAGGCCTGAGGTTCCCAGCAGTATATGAGCAAAGATGATAATGATGTGGTTTTCCAGTACAAAATTGGGCTAGAGTCTGTATCTTTACACAGAGTACTGAGCTCTTTTGAGTGCTGGACAGTTTGTCTCCTCCATTGTTTTGTGACGGAAATACAAAATACACAGCAGAAAGATTGATCTATCTACCAACGTGTTTATTTTGTCATTCCACCTCTACTTTATAGGACCTTGCACAACAGGACTATTTCTGCTGTAGGACTGAGAGAGTTTCCATGGTGTTCTAATGATTCCATATTTTGGACAGAAAAATACCTCTGTTTTGTCCTATTTGAGGATCTTGCCCTTTGATTGAGAGCCCATAATGACTTGGACTCTTACTTGAAAAGTGATTCATATTCAAAATAGAATTTGAAAAATTTCCAAAGATAATGAATGTAGTTAAAGCTCGTCACAATCAGAAGAGAATGAGTAAAAATGTTAAAAAGAATCTGGTTTCCCACCTTGTCCTAAATAAGAATGAACTGGACCACAAATTCGAGTTCTTTGCTGTACTCTAGGCATGGTTTTGTCTTTTTGTTAAAAAAAAAACCAAACAAATAAAGACATTATCTAAGAAGTGTCCCAAAATGTGACAGTTGTGAGAACTATCTCTCAAAATGTATCAACCTCACTGTGTGTCCTTTCAGATCAGATTCACAGAGCAGTTGGGAGAGGATCCTCTCATCAGGACACATGGAAATTTTCCATGGGTTTTTGCCAAGAACAATATATCACAAGTTATGGACGGTGACTTCCTCTTATTCTCAAGCAACAACCTACCTTTAGGCTGGCAAGGAGGGAGAGCTATTCATGGATGCCAAGCTTCGGAGTCACAAAGGTCTCTTGGACTCTTGTCTTGTGACAGGTCATGCGTGGACACAGCTCAAGGAACTTGTTCTGGCCTTGTGTTATCTCAGAACTGCTACCAAACCATAGTCCTACATGGGATTTTATTTTTCCCTTCAGCCTTTCCACACTTTCCCCATAGGGAATTCAGACATAGATGTGGACTTTATGAGTGACTGCAATTCAACTTTTTGGGATGGTTTTCAGTAGCAGCATTCAATCTGTGGCTTATAAACACACCAAGAACTATTCCCTTGGCCTATAAACTGTTACTAACTATATATCGTCCTTCGGCATTTAACTCCACTGTCTATAGGATGTACAGACACCAAATTTACAACACTGTAAGGTGAAGAAGCTTTGTTTATCCATATAGGCAACAGCATATAGTCCTTCCGTTCCAAAAACTGAAATTGTATCTACACAAGGGATGTAAACATTGCCAGTCCTGTCTTCTGCCAAGACATTGGGCTCAGCTACAGTTGTTACACTCCAGACAGCATGGCTGGATCCTAAACTAGTAGTTGGAAATAGTCCTTGGTCCACAGTAACTCCTGAAGTTGACCCTGAGATTGTCTAGAGTGTTGATCACCCTGAATTCAGGGCAAACAGGCTATGGCTTGGGCTGTTTAAGCAATAGGATTTGCATTACACTGCAACCTGTAGGATCATGCCCTATCTTATATATCAGTATAAATATATCCATTAGCTGAAGAGCTGTAAAACTTGGAGTTGATGGAAACTATCATGAAACATTCTCATACCATGGGATTCATGTGCAGATGGGCTGAAAGACCAACCAAGCAGGCTCGTCTCGTCAGTATCCTACAGGTATTTTAACTTTCCTTACGGGGGTGAAATCTGGCAAAATTCAGATTTTGTGTTCAACTTGGATAAGTCAGATGATATCTTTAACTGGAGCATTTCAGAATGAGCATTCACGGTCAACACTTACTCTCAAGATTAAGACAATCCCTTCCTATATTTGCATATGTTTTGTTATTAGTTACTCAATAAAGTCAGTCTTTGACACATTAATTACATGTCTTTTGTGAGATGGTTTTACAGGAACTCTCCAGGTGATTAAACTTGCAGCACTTCAGGGAATTCAGTAATATTTTTTTCCTTTTTGGAGATGAGTCTACCAATTTTTCTCATCTAGCCAGTTGCTGGATCTCATCTACCTCAAACATGAAGGTATGAACTTCAACTGTGAGGTACCACCAGACGTCTGTGGTGTTTCCTTAGAAATCTTTTGAGAAAACCCAACGTGTGGTCAGCAAAAACATTTCTTCCAGCCCTGGAAAACTTCAAATACTGCTAATAATCATCTGTCTCTCGCTGGCACTTAATTTACTTTAATGTAAGATCTGAAAATTCAGACAAATATCTATTTAAATAAATGCTTTTACTTAAATATTTAATTGCATTTTAGGACTCTGATGAAACTTACGCTGCTTTGTCTACTTACTTACCAAAGGCACAAGGTTAGGTCACTGGCAATTATACTGACTGCTGTGATGAATAATTCCAAAAGCTAACAACATACTGATGATGGCATTTACCACTGATGGTGGTAAAGATGTTGCTTATGTTCCTGGAGCAGTGTTTCTCTGTTTTTATACCAGAAGCCTCACAGACTCAGTTTTCATTAATCTTCTGATAGAAGTTTCAAGGGTTAGGGTCAGAGCTGGCCACTAGACCAATGACAGGTGCTCTCTGTTAACCCTAATCCCTTCCCAAAGGGGAAGAGAAAGGGAATAAGGGGGAGAGATATACAAATTAAGAAAAAAACCCCAAACCAACAAAAACTGTTTTAATGAAAATAATAACAACAAAATGAAACACATACAAATATATACAAACCCAATATTGAACCCAATCACTGTCACCACTGATGTTGTGAAGCAGGCACTGGGAAAGTCCCAGACTGGACTCAGAAGCAGACAGGAAACAGATTCAAGAGCTGGATTCTGGAACTGGATTCAGGAATACATGGATCAGTATCAAAGGCAGAACAGAGTCCTCCTTGGATGCTGGCCATTGAAGAAGAGGCTTGACCCTCATGATCCCTCAGCTTTATACTGAATATATCATATATGGAATGGTATTTCATGGACAAATGGAACTCCTCGTTGGTCAGTTTGGGGTCACCTGTCCTGCACACACCAATTCTTGGTACTAACTATAACCATCAAGTGTTACCACTTGTAGTAGCAGACGCTTCAAAAATATGCCATTAACTTCAAAAAGTGCAGTTACATAAAAGAGACTGAGCTGAAAAGTAAAATCACTGAACAGAATAAATTCTGTTCTAACTTAAGTGAGGCCAGGAGGCAAGAAAAAGGTTGCAGCCATTTTTATTGAAATGTCTTGACACCTCATCTTTGTCACCAGGTACTACAGTAATTGTGACTTGGATAGTGTTTTCCTCCTTGGATATATTCAAAAGCCATCTGGACATGTTCCTGGGAAACTGGCTTTGGGTGGCTCTGCTTGAACAGGGAGGTTGGACAAGATGACCTCCATAGGTCCATTTCAACCTCAGCCGTTCAGTGATTCTGTGATTCTGTGTCTTCCAGACCACTAAATCACATAGCAGAAATTACACAGATGTTCATTTTTAGCGTATTTCATTCTATTATAAAGCAATAACAATGAACTCCTAAAATTGTGCGGAATCTGGTTGGCCACTGTCTTGTTCAGCACTGAGGAGTTTGACTTCATGGAGAGAAATTATTTGCACCCTTTGGCACAAAGCCAGCCTGTCATGACCTAAAGGGCTACCTGGCCTGAGAGTGTGCAGAGATTGTGACCGTGGGTTCATAGGATCCTGTAATACAAAAGGGCACAGAGGCTTTTATTCTCTAAATTTCTCAATTTTATTACAGATTAGCACAAATAAACACCACTAGCAGGTATACTACCATAAAAGCATCACTAGTATACCTATGATTAATAGAACAAACATATATTTATCAAGTTGTTATAAGTTCTACCAGCAATAAATAATATAGTAGCAATTAATAGTTTGGTAGAAGTTGAGAGATAGTGGTGAGAATCCAAAATCTCATAGAAAGTTCGTGAAGAGAAGAAAGGAAAGGGAAAGAGAAAGGGAAAAAAGGAACGAAAAAGAAAAAGGGAAAGGGAACAGGGAAGGGAAGGGAAGGGAAGGGAAGGGAAGGGAAGGGAAGGGAAGGGAAGGGAAGGGAAGGGAAGGGAAGGGAAGGGGGGAGAAGGGAGAAGGGGGAAGGAAAGGGGAAGAAGGAAGAAGGAAGAAAAGGAGGCATAAGACATCATCAATTCGAGGAACAAATAGATGCTGTTAATTTCGATTTTTTACCTGTACTAGCCAAAAGATGATAATGTTTTTGGTTCTTTCAGACTAGTTTTATTTTCCCAGACTGTTTCCACTGTTTCAGATGATAAATTGCTGCTCCAGTTTCTTGTGCTTATCAATGGTATTTCAGAATGTCTCTGGCTTCTGGTTACTCCAGCTATAGTTCAAAGAGGCTGCAACTTTCAGGCATGTTTCTAGTTTGAAGGCTTAGTTCCAAGACTCATAGCTTCTAGGCTGGCAGGAAATTTCTCCATCAGTATTTGTCAGCATACTTTTTTTTCTGTTCAGTAATTTTCCATTTCTAACCAGGACACTTTTAAGGCTGCTCACATCGCAGACTCTGCAGAGGAAGATCCAGTCTGCTTATCCTACAAGCTTCCCTCTCTCAGCTGGAACTTCAGTCCATCCTGAAAGGGATACTGGTCTCTTAATGTAAATATCTACCTCCCCCAGGATAAGCACCTTTATTTCTGCTAAGAAAAAGAGGACTTTATGCAAAAAAACCTAATGTCTACTTCTAATTGAGGCAGGATTTGGGCAGGATAGTAATACATATGTATGCACTATGCCGTGGAGGTGAAAGAGGTCAAGAAGGCATATATAAAACATCATTCATACTTTTAATCTGAAGAATAAGTACTACTGATGATAGTGAGAAATGCAGAAAATCTGGAGGAAAAAAAAAAAAGAGGAACTGTAGAGAATAAGGGCTGAAACTACTGTCACTGCACAAAAATCCACCAGTGGCAAAAAAAATACCCTGTTTTGCACCCAGAAAAGCAGATGTTTTTCTGAGTGGTCTGAGAAAGTCTAGCATTCCTTGTGTTTTCAAGACTATTAGTCTTAAAACTATTTTTTTTTTTTTTCAATATGTATTGCACATCCATATAAGTCAAAGGAGCAATTTGTTCTTAGGTGCTCATGTAATGAAAGCAAGATCTTTGCAGAGAGTAGGAATTGGAAAAATCTGTGTTAAAAAGTTTGCAAGGTAAATTTTATTTTATTCTGCTAAATGTTATGCCTCTGCCATGAGCTACCTTGAAGCATTGTCCTTCATGATATTGTACAAAGGAAATCTGATCTGCTATTTATGATCAACTTTGTATTGTCCACAGTGAACCTAACTGCCCACCCCATTCCCAAGGACTATAAATCATGTATTTGATGCTTCATATTACTTAATTAAGGGCTAAGGTGAATCACAGATTCCCTTATGCCATCTGAAATTGAACTCTTTTAGTGATTGATTGTGAATTGTCTGCCTTTTATGAGATTGCCTGTACTTAGGGGTGGCAAAAAAGAGTAGAAAGAATTTGTAGGAACTGTACGAAGTAAGAAACAGGGACTTGTGGGATTGCAGCAGATCGATTTATAGTGCTTACAGATTGTGCACCCAGATAATTTCAAAGCACATGGTATGAAGGGGTCAGATCAGCCTCATGCCAACATTTTTTGCAGCATCAGGCAAGACTGTCACTTAAGACCTAGCCAAAAGATTTACAATGTAAATGGTTAGTGCATATGGGCATGAGATTGCCTAAAGTCCCCAGCTGCCAGCATAGACAAAGCCTAAATTCCTTAATTAGCCAATAATGCTGGAAATTTGTGCTAGTATGGAAGTTTTCTTTATTCAATAAGCAGTTCCTCAAATAATACTGAATTGAGATCAACAACCGGTTTGACAAGTAACTGAGGAATGTGGCTTTAGCTCAGTATTTATTAACTAAAAATTCAACCAGTTAGCTAAAGATAAAAGTTTATCATTGTATCTCATGAGACATTTGGTACACTAAGCAAATGAAATTAGATATCTATATTTGGGGATCTAATTTCTCAGGGAGAAACCTGATTACATGGATGTTTTTTATAGATTCAGAGAAATATGGTGTCCATGAGAGATGTAAGCAATTTTAAGCACTTGTTCTGCTGACAGTTGGACTACCTGTGCACACTGGGCTAAGAAATTCAACAGGTCTTAGGAATTTAGACATGCAGTTCTCAGTAATAGGTATCAAAAATACCAACTTTTATATATATTCCAAAGCGGACAATCTCCCTTCAGCAGTTCATTTTATCCTTTGAATTAATTGTATTTGTTATCCCATATCTTCTTAATGTGTGAAATGATGAAGCTGAAAAGAATGCAAACCTTAGGCAGACAAGTACACTTATTATTAAGTTCTCCCTACAACAGGTTATGGAAGTGGCTGACATCAGCATTTTTCTACCAGTCCTAGAATTTTACCTAAGTTAAAATTCAGGTGCCTGAAAATCAGATAGACACTAGATCCTAATTTCTCCCTTTGGGTAGCAGCTGCAGCACTTGGAAGCAAGGTTTCTTGTCTTCTTTGAAGTAGGTATGAAGAAAAGATTTTCATAGAATCATAGAATGCATTGGGATGGAAGGGATCTCTAAATGTCATCTAGTCCAACTCCCCTGCAGTGAGCAGGAATATCTTTAACTTGTTCAGGTTGCTCAGAGCCCCATCAAGCCTGACCTTCAATGTCTCCAGGGATGGGGCCTCCACCTGATCCTGGTGATCCCCTGATCCTCCTCCAGTGTTCCACCACCCTCATAATAAAGAACGTTTTCCTAATATCCAACCTAAATCTACCCTTCTCCAGTTTAAAACCATTAGCCCTTGCCCTATCACCACCTGCTCTTTTAAACAGTCCCTCCCCAGCTTTCATGTAGATCCCTGTCAGGTACTGGAAGGCTGCTTCCATTTCCTGGAAGGGCTGTTCCATTATACATCATTTCAAAATTTCTAACAAGCTCTACTTACACACCTTACCCCCAGTTAATCCCCCACATATCCTGTGCTCATGCTTGCAACAACAGATTAAGCAGTAAGAGATTATAGTAACTCTTGTGAAGATTTGATGAGGCTTTCATAATGCTGAGTTGGCTAATCAGTTCCAAGTTCAGCCAAGGGGATTTGACTTCCCTGCTTACTTTAAACAATACATGTCTGTATTACCGAATGTGTTTATATCTGGTACACAGTGGACTACTTACCATGTCAACCAAGATAGGATTATCTGACATAGAATTTTAAATTCAGAACAAATATGAGTAAATCAGGGTGAATATGATCCATGACTGCTTTACTGTGGATCAAAGAAGTCAACAGAGCATGATATTTGTGTTACACATATAGAATAAAAATAAATTCCTACCTCAGTTCTAGATTAAAGAAGAACATTGAATCTTGCAACCTTTGTTGATAGGTATTTTCAGTACATATTGACATTGTCTTAGTCTCTTCAATTTCGATGCATTTCTATGAGACTGAGGTCATCTAGCTTTAAAGTGGTATTCATCACTGCTCATTGTAGATTTGAGAAATTGCAACATAGTGTGCACATATGAGCCAGATGACCAAATTACTGTTGGCTACCATTGGAAAAATAAGATGAGGTTAAGGACATATGTGTAAAGTAATTTTAAGCACTGAGGGGTGTCCCAGCTGGCATCCAGCTGCTGCTCCAGAAGACTGTTTATCTTCTGTATATCTCCCTTCCCTGTCAGACCCATGCCATGAGTTTCTTGGATGCCCTGAGGCATTTCAATTGCTCTAGATGCCTATGTCCACAGTGTTGACACCTTCACCTGAGATAGTCTCAACTGTGGCTAGAGCCAGTGAAGAAGAATATGAACATCTCACTTCTTTTAGCTGAAATTAAAATGAGTTCACTCCCCTCAAGGCCCTATTTTTCTCTGTTGTCTGTAAAGGAATGATGGGTCTGACCCCAGGAGGTGTGGGCATCTATATTCTAGCCATCTAAACATATGCAAATAACTCATATTGTTCTACTCCTGGGATTGACATCCATGCCAAAGGTGTAACTCCTTGTTGTAACCCCTGTTAGTATTATCCTTGCGGGATATTCTCACTAATAGGTTATAGAGAGGTGGGAGTAGGCCTCTTTAACCTAGCAACAGACAATAGAACAAGGGGAAATGGATTCAAGCTGCACCAGGGGAGGTTTCAGTTGGATACTAGGAAGAACTTTTTTGCTGAGCAGGTTATCAGGAGTTGAAATGGGTTGCCCAGGGCACTGGTGGAGTCCCCATCCCTGGCGGTGTTTAAGAGCTAAATAGATGGGGTGCTTAGGGATATGGTTTAAGGGACAGACTTGGTAGTGTTAGGTTGATGATTGGACTAGATGATTGCACTGGTCTTTTCCAAGCTAGAGATTTCTATGATTCTGTTATTCTATAATCTCAAAGAATAGCGGCATAAGAAGAGTGCAGCCATTCACTCACCCATCCTTGATCTGGTGGAGTGCTGGGTCAGTGCATGAGTGTCTGTGAGTAGGACACTATTTGCATCAAATGTTGGGAAAACTCCATATTTTTTAAAAATAGGGAGAACAGATGTGCTGCTTTGTTCACACCACTTTAAAGAATAAAAATAGTACGTGGTAAATAACGTGCTCAGGAACACAATGACTTCCCAATGCCCAAATGTAATGGCTCCTGTGGACTCATACCACTGTTACAAAAGCAGTGTCAAATGAGTTGATATCAGTGGAGCAGATGCAGATGTTTTGTTAGATAGCTTGGCAGAATGGAATTATGTGACATAAATGAGCAGTTGGTAAAGCTTGAAGAAGTAAGAGAGGGGGGAAACCAGGCCCATGACAAAGAGATGATTGTGGTTGAGCCAGAGCTGGCAAATCCCTTCTTTACATTTTTCCTTCAGTGTTCTCTGACACTGACTTTTTTCCCTGTCCTACTAAGCAGCACCATCGCACACCAAATGGTTCTTATCATGTCCAATGCCACCCATTCACAATTCACTCACTAAATGAGGTCATCAGCAGGATGCATTGGGGCCAGGATGTCATTCCTCCAGACATACCTGCAGCCCTAACATGTCCATAACCCCCTTAACATGGGGATGCTAAGTTAATTGTCTTTCTCTTCTGCACATGAAAAAGATTAAAGCAGACGGTGAATCTCTGAGAAGAATCTGGAGCAGCTGAGTTAGGAGAACAGTCTCTCTAGTCTCATCACCCCAAAGTAAACAGAGGAAAACTACCTCAGGTGTTCCTGCCTGGGTTATAAGTACAGCTCTGGGTTTCAGGAAAGACACAGTCTTAGAGATTTAAAGAACATAGCTAATGATAACTGCAGAGTAATGCACGCTAGCTGTATGTCCCCTTTCCTTTCAGCTCTTTTTTGCAAGTATGAAGATACTTGCTCACAAGAGAAAGCAGAGATATTCTTGCAACTACCCATACATCCAAGAACACTGTTCTGGTTCTTATAAATGCCTCACTGAGATAGAAAAATAATTGATTTAAGAGAGTTATATAATTAACACTGTAAAGATTAGTCCTTGTGGTGCAATAAAAGAACATATTTCCAAATTAAAAAAACTCAAACAACTAACTATTCCTACTATACTCTATAACTATACTATGACTATATGATAATTTAGCTATATCATCTTCCAGTTAGCCTTTATTTTCTATTAAGTCTTGATACCTATTAACTAGGAATATATCCCCTTTGAGTCTCCTTGTATGTCAGTTCTTTATAACATAGCTGGGCCCTTATAATCTTATTTTTAATCCATGTTATTTGCCTTGACACAAGTTCAGAAAACTCAAGAAGGACACTGTTTTTACAAAGACGTTTCCAACTCACAATGTAATTCTCAGAGAATATGCAGTGTCTTTTTATTTCCGTGTTCCTAAAAAAAAAAGAAAATTCAATGTATCTTGCCTAATTGCCTGTTTCTAAATATAAAGGATCTGATCCAGTCTAGTCTGCCCATTATCACTGGATATCCTGGTTGGAGTGAGAACAGAACTAATTCTGTTCAGTGATTTTACTTTTCAGCTCAGTTCTTCTAATTAACGGTACCATCTTAAGCCAGCAGTCTGGTCTCACAGGCAGGGTCTGCTGCTAGCAGTGATAACCCTCTATGGTTAGAGTTGGTACCAAGGGTTGGGGTGCAGACCAAGGCCACTGCTGGATCTCGTGCACCACGTTGGGGGTGCAGAAAGGAAAAGGCGGCACCTGCAGGGACAGGTGGAGAGGATAGGTGACCCCAAACTGACCAGCAATGGAATCCAGCCCATATATGGTGTATTCGGTATAAAGCTGAGGGATCACGAGAGACTTGCCCTGCTAGGCTTGGGTCCCCTTCCAGTTTCTTCTCATTTCTTCAATGTCTCTCATCCGAGAAGGAATCTGTCTGTTCTGCCTTCGAACCTCTTCTGTGTGCTCCTGAATCTGCTACCAGAATCTAGCTCCTGAACACAGCTCCCATCTGCTGCTGGGCCCATTTTGGGACTCCCCCAGTGCCTGCTCCACAGCATCAGAGGT
>WTSP01008898.1:130994-141055 GCA_025331215.1 Actenoides lindsayi
TGAGGTTGGCATGGGCCCACCTCTCCAGCCTGTCAAGGTCCCTCTGGATGGCATCCCTTCCCTCCAGTGTGTCAGCCGCCCCACACAGCTTGGTGTTGTCGGCAAACTTGCTGAGGGTGCACTCAATGCCACTGTCCATGTCGCTGACAAAGATGTTAAACAAGGCTGGTCCCAGTACTGATCCTTGAGGGACTCCACTTGTCACATCTAACAACTGAGTTCACTTTTCTTCCACAGTTTAGCAGTTGGCATTCTCTTCCCCTTGCCCTGACTTTGACTGGATTCTACGTTTTCTCAGTCTGTCTTAAGAAGTGTGTCTTTCTCTATCATGAGAAACAGAA
Source organism: Actenoides lindsayi (assembly GCA_025331215.1). Taxonomy (NCBI): domain Eukaryota; kingdom Metazoa; phylum Chordata; class Aves; order Coraciiformes; family Alcedinidae; genus Actenoides; species Actenoides lindsayi. The sequence goes on from WTSP01008898.1 coordinate 131,336, forward strand.
GAAAATTGCACACAAATCAGAGAGAAAATACAGAAATTCCCTGTGAAGTACAGAAAAGTTTAACACTTCAAGTGTTTGCACCAGCTTTGAATATGCTGTTCCCTTCCTTCATCCATTTCCCTCAGTTTCTGCTACATGTTTACCCTAACAAGGCTAACTTTTACTATCTCTTTCATTTTTGAATAAAAATAATTTTAAAAAAAGGAAGAATTAGAAAAAAAACATAACATTTTAATATGTCCATTCAATAATCATAAGATAAACAGGTACTTCAAGGACACATTATGATTCTGTCTAGATATTCACTGCAAGATGAAATTAAATATGTCCCAAAGATCCATGTTTATTTCCCAATTCTACGAAAGGAGTCTTGCTTAAATGTTGATGCCTGTGTTTAATTAAATGGTTTCCATTTCAGGTACTTAAATGACTTAGAGAATGTGGTCTTAACAGTCTTCATAATATTTTCTTCAGAACTTTTTATCATCTTCCCTAGTAACATCTGGCTGTAAGTGAATTCAAAGCAGAAGAGAGTACATAAGCCACTAATGTAGGAGACAGCCACAGCTATAGTGTTGCGTGGGCTGCACATACTTTTTAAAAAGAAACAAAATGCACAATTCAGTAGCATAGTCTCTATTTCTTCCTTACATTATAGCCACACTTGACTTAGTTTTGGCACCACAGTTCACTAGATGCGTAGGTTGATAGATAAAGTTTCCTGTATTGCGTATGTCTATTAACAAAGAACACCTGAAAAAAAAAAAGGTTCAGCTTTTATTACCTTTATATGCATAGGATTTAGTGTGCCCATGAAGACAGAATTACTTCAGAAGACACTTGGAATCATGTCCAGGTACTTGACAGAAGGATATACTTTTAACCTGCGGAAGGAAAAGAAATTATCATAGAATCATAGAATGGTAGGGGTTGGAAAGTACCTCTGGAGATCATTGAGACCAACTCCCCTGCCAACACAGGAACAGCTAGGGCAGGCCAAACAGGAACAGATCCAGGTGGGTTTTGAAAGTCTCTAGAGAAGGAGACTCCACAACCTCACTGGGCAGCCTATTCCAGGCTCTGTCACTCTCACAGTGAAGTTTTTCCTCATGTTGACGTGGAACTTCCTGTTGAGGTGGAACTTCCTTGCTACCATTACCTCTCATCCTATCCCAGGGCACCATTAAAAAGAGTCTGGATCCTTCTACTTGACACCCACCCTTCAGGTATTTGTAAATATTCATAAAATCCCCAAATTACTCACAAAGATTTTGTAGTTTCTCAATAAAACTGGAAGTACGTTATTGATAGAAATAATTATTAAGGTCTCCAACTGTGGCAAATTTTTTTCTGAACATTTCCTATTCATGGTGTTAAGACAAGGACTTTTTGTGGGAGACAGTTTAAAAGATTTTGGGCTTTTCCCTTTCCATGAAAGGCCACAATGTTTAATTCTGCACTGCCATTAACAAGAGCTTATGTGTGTTCACAGAAACGTTCAAAAGTTCTACAAAATCACTTCCAGCTCCAGAAGCGCTCTCTTTCTCCTACATATTGATGAAGGAAATAATAAAGAGCAAGTAAGATATTGAGATTGAGGCCTGAGTGGGCATCCTGGCTTTGGCCATAAGCAATGTGACACTATTTCTCAGGTGCTTTCATGTGGTAACATGTATACCACCACAGCCAGTGAAACAATGACTGAATTTTCAACCAAGTTGTTTTGAGTCAATCCAAAATACCTGAAGATTAGTTCTGATGTGCAATGCTTGGGCAACCACAGGTGCTGGAGAAAAATATATTTGCACTGTGAACACAGCTCTCCATGTTCAGTGCATTTTCTTGTCTACTCTGAGTGATGGAGACAGAAACACGTAGAGGGAAAGAGAAAAACAGAAATACAGTTTTGCAACAAAATTTTCTTCTACTCAGATTCCTTGGTAGAATTAATTTATAATTCCAAGTCTACTTTTTTAATAAAGTACATTACTAGTCTTAAACACAAGACTTTGTGATTTTTGTAAGACTTGGTTTAGACCACCTCAGGATTTGATCAGGCTGAAGGCTATACTTAAAAAAAATGCTGTACCTAAACTACTCCTTTAGAAGGAAGAGAAATGAGACCTCCTGTATTCCAGTGCAGCGTTCAGTGAAGATACTGAATTTTAGAACATACCTAGACCATACATGGCCTTACTCTTTCCTTAAACTATCCATGTTCAACAAAGGGTAAAAAATATATATTGGACATTTATAAAAATCCACTGAATGTTCCTTTCCTACATCTTTTCCAGGCCCGAATTGGTTACCACAGATGTTTCCTTCCCTGGCATCTAACATGCTCTTCTTAACATTTTAAAATCAGAATTGATAACAGCAGACATGCCAGGAATTAACTGTGCAAAATATCTAAATAAGGTCTTATAGAAAAGTAGGGTAAGGTACAAGGTTATTGTTATGCAGTCTTGCTATACTGCTAAAATAGTGACAAGCAACATCTCACGCTAAACATGGAAGCACTTCTTTCAGATAAACTATGGAAATTTAATTTTACTTTTAGTTGCATTTTTCTGCAAGATTACCTAATAGATTCTTGAAACACAGTCTTTCTAAATAAATGCACTCATGGTAAATGAAGTCTGGAAGTTAACAGATAGAGGAGTTGCTTATACTTCTTCTAAGTCACGCTTGCTTAGAGTTGCTGGATTTAGTACTCTGGGAAGGAAGACCTACAGAAGAACCTGGGCTTTGTCCTCTGTGCAGAAGTAAAGGGTGATGAGGAGGGTAGAAAGAGCCATTGACTCTTGAAAGAACCAGCATCATCTTTAGGATGGAAGCACTGTTCCTCAGACTTTGCAACCAGTCTATTCCTAGAGATACACAGTAGAGCCTTCAGGCTGCTGTTTTCCAAAGGTTGTGCTTAATGACACAATATTTCCATCAGTTTACTGGTAAAACTGAGGCCTTGGGAAGCACAAAAGTGAGGTAGAAATAAAAGCTGAGGCATCAAGTTTCTTTCAGAATTAATATAGTTTGGAATCTCAATATTGGACTCACAGTATTTATCAAGCATATGATCTGAGGCTACACTGTTCACAAAGGAATTTTCTCCCTGAGATAAATGCAGATGATACACAGAAAAAGAGCACACTTTTATTCAGGGTAATAAAAAAATTATGTGCTTGAATAATTGAGAACATTTTCATCATACAGAGCATGAGAAAAGAATGTGGCCTATTATGTCTAAAATATCAGTTGGAAAGCTGCCAGAAGGCATCTTTAGCCTTAAAAAACAATACATTTATTGACTGTTCCGTTTGCGTAACAGGCATGAAACTCCAGACAAGCATTTGGTCCTTCAGTTTGTAGGGGGCAGAAGATGAGACAGCTCCACCCATTTATAATGGAAGACTGATGAACAGAAGTGATTGTATGGTTGAGAAGGTGAAATTTCTCTCTCAAGTATTTTGACATCTCTAATTCAGGTGTTCAGTGAACAGGGATGTCATGCAAGCTTGGTCTCTAAGTAGGATGAATCTGAAGGTTACCTGTCCCATTAAAGACTAAAAATTAATTTTTAGATTGATAAACTTAGCTGAGATTAATCCTAATCTATGATAACCATTATTTTTTCCTCCCCTGGAGAAAACTTAGTCTTTCTACATCTAATTCTCATCTAACTCTTCTTACTATCACAAATTAGAACAAAATCAGAAGCATCTGGGTATTTGGAGACTCCCTCCCACATACAAGAATATATTGGCAGCGTGATGTTTTGGAGCTTTTTGTGACATCTAGACCAGGTGAGGTTTTCTTTACAGTCAACAAGAACAGAACAATACTTTCAGAAACTAATTTACTTGACATAGGTGTCTAAGATAGGAAAAGAGAAAGACATCTGTTAATCTATTGTCTATTGAAAGATCTCAGACCCCTATTTTCTGATAGATATGCACCTGCTGGATGTCTAAAGAAAGGAAGAGGAATCTGAAGTATAATTATATAGTTTATTACTGCTTTTTGTTCTTACTGCGATAGACTCTAGGACCCTGTTCTGTGCTAAGAAACCACTTTAGAAGATGCTGTACAAAGGAGAACACACACTCCACTTAGAAAGTGCGTAGCTAGATACCAGATAAGAAAAAACAGAGTTACAGATAAACAGCAATAAATAGAGATAATATGAGCAAATTAAAATGGTTTTGACCTATTTATAAGACAACATCTACAGACTAGAGCTAGCTTACTGTACTGAAATACCTTGTCGGTGTCAAAACAAAGAAGACCCAGAGATAACTCTGCAGATATTTACTTACCACTTTCTCATAACAAAACTAAAGATGCTGAAAATTTACCAACTAAAAGATGAAAGTCATAAAATCATAGAATCATATAACAGTTTCTTCTGGAAGAGACCTTCAAGATCATCAAGTCCAACCTTATTCCTAGACATTACAAGCCTACTAAACCATGTCCCTAAGCACAACATCTAACCGGCTCTTAAACACTTCCAGGGATGGTGACTCCACCACCACCCTGGGCAGGTCATTCCAATGCCTGACAACACTTTGTGTTTTCTCTATACATTTCTTTTTCTCCCATTGTTTACTCTTTCTCATATGCAAGCTGATTTTCTCTTGAACACTCAGCAGCTACAGTCTGTGGAAGAAGCACGATGGCTGCTTCCAACCATGTGATTTGTCGTGACTGATATTTTTTACTTCTTTAGTAATCTAGAAGTTGTCTGTTTAGGAACACGGGGAATTTTTAGATCATTGAGGACTTTTCCTGGAATTGTAGGCAAGTTATCACATAATCCCTTCCTTAAATGTTTTGCCCTCTATGTGTAATGGTTTTATGTCCTTCTTCATTCACCTGGAAGGCTGCTGCTGACATTTCCTGTTTTAACGTTTAGAAATTGATTTCTTCATTAAATTTATTAATACAGTGTATATATGTTGTTCTTGTGATAAAAATATCTGGTAGCTCAAGCACTTCTTATGCAATTTTTCTTTCACCTTTCTGATGTTCATAGAGAGCTATCACAGTCCCTTTCAGCTTTTGTTTTTTCTACTCAAGTGGTCTCTTTGAATTTCTCTGATATTGCAGATTGTGTTTTCTTGAATATATTATTATCTCTTCTTTTGGGGTTTAATTTCACCTCACTTAGTGACAAATACCTAGAGCTGTATACAGAATTTTGAATTAATTCTCACCAATATTGTATAGGACAACATTAGCTCTTCTGCAATCTGGAAATGCATGCTACATCCTAAGGTGACATTTGATTACAGCTTCACTAGTAGCTATCGTGCAACTAATGTATCCAGGTTTTCCCTTGTAGAGTTGGTTCATGTTGACTGCCTCCCACATTATCACAGAAAACTGGGGAAGTGTTAAGCATCTGGTCTAAGTTAATCATCTGCACTCCCTTTATGGCCTGAGGCTTTTCCAGGCCTATGCTTCATCCTACTAGTTTTGGACTATTTTCTCCGCCTCCTCCTTGACCACAAAAAAGCTCCAGATTGAGCTGCTTAGAACCAGACAAATAACTTATTGTCTAAAGAAGGTACATTACGCACCTGCAGCATATCAGGCATCTACCCAGTGACTCAGGAAGAACATCTGAATGCTTTTATTCAGAACAGGCAAAGGCTGAGAGGAAACATAATAGCACTCTTGAAATGTCTTTAAGGTTTCTGTGATAATACATTTCATAGAGTCGTAGAATCATAGAATGGTAGGGGTTGGAAGGGACCTCTGGAGATTGAGTCCAACCCCTCTGCCAGCGCAGGAACAACCAGGGCATGCCTCACAGGAACAGATCCAGGCAGGTCTTGAAAGTCTCTAGAGAAGAAGGCTCCTCAACCTCTCTGGGCAGCCTGTTCCAGGCTCTGTCACTCTCATGGTGAAGAAGTTTTTCCTCATGTTGAGGTGGAACTTCCTGGGTTTCACCCTGCTACCATTACCTCTCGTCCAATCCCAGGACACAACTGAAAAGAGACTGGACCCTTCTGCTTGACATCCACACTTCAGAGACTTATAGAATCATAGTGATTGATTAGAATCATAGGGATGATCTGTCATCATGAGGGGCTGAGGAAGTCACAGTCAGAATCTGAAGAGTAGGTCAAAGATGAGTGTAAGGAGACCAAGAGGGGATCTACATATCCGAAAAATGGAAACAAGTAGCTTATGACAGATGAGATGGACCTGACATGAAACTTTTAAGAAAAATAAGGAATTGTGCTTATTTTAGCAATGCCAGGCATACAGACATGTTATAAATGCCTGAGAATTAAAACAATTTACTAGAGAAGTGAGTTTTAGATAACCATGTTTTCTGTGTGCATGACCACTTCACTTCCTCAGTGGATATAATTTATTTCATAAACCCTTCAGATATCTTCAGTATAGAAGTCCACAGTTGAGTTAGGTGCTCTATGTTTTATTTAGAGAAAATGAAGTAAAACAGACATTTGTTAGGTTTCGTGGATATAATGTGGTTTAAATAAGTAATTTAGGATGAAATGATTCACATCCTAGAAGTGTCCTTTTTTTTTTCATATGCTATCAATGGAGATGTGCCTGACTAGCTTCAATGACATCAAAGAATTTAATATCCCAAACATAAAGAAAATTACCATCCATGAATAAAAAGAAGACATTTTTGAGGTGGGGGGGGGGTGGGGTGTGTGGTGGTGTTGAGTGTGTGCCTTTTATTAAACTTTCAAGAAGAGAGAGATCTTATTTTAACAGCAAGCCTAATATTGAATTTTCTGGTAGGGATAAGAAGGCATTTCATTTCTGTGTAATACTAAAATGAATTCTGAGAACAAAACTGTACAGAGTAAATTGAGGAGAGCTCACAAAAAAACCCCAGTTGTTTCATTTCATCCTGAGGTCAATAATAAGAGACATCTTCATTAATCACCTGGGTGATCGGACAGAGTACACCCTCATCAAGTATGCACATGGTGCAAAACTGAGAGGAGTGGCTCATACACCAAGTGGCTGTGCTGCATTGAGAGGGACCTCAGCAGGATGGACAAACGGACCAACAGGGACCTTGTGAAGTTAAGCAAATGGAAACTCCAAGTTATTCACCTGAGGAAGAGTAGCCCCATACATTAGTACATACTGAAGACCAGCTGGCTGGAAAACAGCTTTGAAGAGCAAGACCTTCGAGTCCTGCTAGAAAAGGGGTTGAATATGAGCCACCAGTGTACCCTTGTGGCAAAAGTGGCCAATTGTGCAGAAGATAAAGCATTGCCATCAGGTCAAGAGAGGTCATTCTTCCCCTCAGCATTAACTGGAGTGCTATTTCCAGTTCTGGGCTCACCAGTAAAAAAGATAAATTAACATACTGGATAAAGTCCAGGGAAGAGCTGCTGACTGACTAAGGGGTTGGAGCTTCTCTCATATGAAGAAAGGCTGAGAGCTGCGTATGTTCAGCCTGGAGAAGGGAAGACTTAGGGTGAATCTTATAGATATGTACAAATATCTGATGGGAGTGTGTAAAGATGATGGAACTGAGCTCTTCTCAGTGGTATCCAAGGAAAGGATGCAAGGCAAAGGGCACAAATTGAAATACAAGGAATTCTAGTGAAACTTGAGAATTTTTTTTTTTAATGAGAGAGATCAAACACTGGAACAGCTTACCCAGAGAGGCTGTGGATTCTCCACCTTCAGAAACATTCAAAACCCTACTGGACTCAGCCTTAAGCAGCCTGCTCTAAGCGACCCTGCTCTGAGCAGGAAGATTGAACAAGATGATGTCCAGAGGTCCCATTCCAACCTTAACTATTCTGTGATCCTGAGATCAATATAACTAAGGCCTCCAGCAATAACAGAATTCTATAAGAAGGAAAATTTAACTGAAGATAAATGAGATCCAAAGTCTAGAAATAGAAGGCATGGAAATTCAAACTAGACATCCTACATGAAAATAAATATATCATTGGTCTCTAATAGGAGATTGAACTGTACAACCAGAGAGGCAATTTCTAAGCCTGTGTTTATGCAGAGCACATTTTTGACAGTCAAAACATTTGATATAACCATGTTTTATTATCCATGATACATATTTCAACTTGATTTATAATCTTGGGGCAGAATGTGAGGCCATGTCAGGTCCCCTTTGCACAGAAAGACAGTGGTCCTTCCACTAGAAAAGTTTTAGTAGAAGTCCTTTATATACACATTAAAGACAACAAACAGGAGGAACTGGAGTTTCATGCCCAGTCACAGAATTATGATATTGTATCACAACCAAAGAGCCCAGTACAGTCTGGGATCTGTGTGGCTGGGGAGCAGCCTTAAGAAAGGGACATGAAGGTCCTGGTGGATAACAAGATGAACATGAGTCAGCAGTGTGTTGATTCAGAAACAAAAGCAAATTGGATCCTGGGCTGCATCTTCAGAAGCTAGCAAAGATAAAGACATCATCATCCCACCCTACTCATCATCCCACCCTACTGCCTGCTAGGCTGTACCTGGAGTAGTGTCCAGTTCTGGTATCCATGGTTCAAGAAAGACATGGACAGGCTGGACAGGGTCCAAAGGAGGGCCACAAAGATGATCAATGGGCTGGAAAACCTGCCCTCTGAGGAAAGACTGAAGAAGTTGTGCCTTTTCTCTCCGGAGAAGAGAAAACTCAGGAGTGATTGTCTTCACAGAGAACCACATAGAGAAGACAGGGGGCAATAGGTACAAGTTGTACTGGGAGATGTTTTACTTCAACATAAGAATACATTTTTCACAGTGAGAAAATAATTCACTGGAACAACCTCCACATGGAGGTGGTAGGGTTCCCATCACTGGAGGTTTTCAAGATGTGATTAGACAGGATGTTGGATAATCTCATACAGGTTCCCTTTCCCACCGAAGTTTGGACCAGGTGATCTTTCTAGTCCTTTTCAACCTGGGCTATTCTATGTTTCTATGATAATAACCTATAGGAACCATTTATGAAGTGCCATGACAGAATCTTTAATCACAGAAATATTATTACAGGATAGGATGTTGTTCTGAATCATTCACTTGGGTGTACAAACAGTTCTTACACTCGAATGAGGAGTTGATTCAAGAGGTAGAGCAGAGAGATGAATGACACGAGCATAATAGGATATAGAACCTTTATCTCAGGTTTCATGGTTCACGGATCACCCAAATGCAACCTTTTCTCATCAGTAATTGTTAGAACAATTACACTAGTAACACTTGCTTTCTCATATAACAATTAGAGGGTCCCATTGTAATCAATTAAATTGTCATATCTGTCAACAAGTAAAATAAGACTAGTCTCATTTGGTACCTTTCCAGTGTAAACAATGTAAAAATCACACAACCTTAGAACATTTTTGGTTGTACAGTACCTCTGGAGCTCATCTGGTCTAAAACCATGTTCAAAGCATTGTCAGCTGGAAAGTTAGAGTGGGTTGCTCAAAACCTTGTCTAGTTTTGAGTATCTTCAAGTATGCAAAAACCTCCCTAGTCATCTTGCTTCAGTGTTTGACAAGCCTTACTGTAAAAATTACTCTTCTTTATATCTAGTCAAGATTATAATCTGTGCTCCTTGACTCATGCCCATGTTGTAAAAGAGTCTGTCTCTTCCTTTCATATTTCCAACATAGTGTCCCTCTCACAGAATCACAGAATTACTGAGGTTGGAAAAGACCTCTGAGATCATCAAGTCCAGCCTATGACCCAACACCGCCA
>WTSP01008900.1:0-19273 GCA_025331215.1 Actenoides lindsayi
GGGGGTCCGAGGGGGGAGGGGGAGGGGGGGGGGGAGGGGGGGGGCGGGGGGGGGGGGGTGGGGCGCGGGGGGGGGGGGGGGGGGGGGGGGGGGGGGGGGGGGGGGGGGTTTATCTGGGGAGGGAGGGTGAGAAGTGACTTTGATGAATTTTTCCTGCTTGTGAAAGAGGAGTGTGGTTCAGGGGTTAGAACAGGGATGTAGGAACCAAAGCACAGCCCTGCTCTTCACAGAGCTGCTACTCTTCTCCTCACCTTGCCAAGGCTGCCTCGTGTGACTCCAGCTAAGCCTAGTTCTGTGTTGCTGTGTGGTGTGACGACATCTTCTGCTGCCTGTCCCTGTCACTAGGGAGCTGTGGGCTTTGGGGTGAAGTGCGCAGGCCCAGCCTGCACAATGGGCACGCTGGAAAGTTGACAGGAGACAAGAAAAGGTACCAGACCCTTTTCCTCCAGCTGCACAGAGCTTGCTGGTGCATCTGCTCCTAGTTTGCCATTGCCCTGCGGGATGCCTGGATGGTTCGTTGGGTGGCTCTCTGCAGGACCTGGAGTGACTTCTGGGGCAGTGGCTAAGTTGGATCAGCTCCGCAGAAGAAAAAAACCTCTTGCCTCATCCCATTGTTCGGAGGAGAAATGGGTTATACAGGCGAGACCAGGACTGCAGAACTAGCTGTGGTGTGGTTCTGGGTCCTGCTCAGTCTGCAGCTGGTGCTGGGAGTGAACAGGGGCCACAGGAGTCCAGGTGCTGTGGAACAGGTCCCACCTCGCAGGGAACTCCTCTGCCTCCCTGTTGGGGAGCTGAAAGGAGCTCTGAATTGTTGCCGTTCCCATTTCGATGTGATTGGAGAGCTTTGACTGGGCAGTTCCCTTGCTGCACTGAGGGGGTTGATCAAGCACGTTGCACGGATTCGTTTGGAGGTGAGTAGGCGGAGGAGTTGGGTACTTATAGACAGAAGCTCACAGGAGGCCCTGAGTGCTGAAGGCAACAGAATAATTAATGTAAACCGGGGGTCTCTGGAGAAGGGTTAGAAATCCTTAACCATAACATTTCTTTAACCCATACAGATCCAGATAGCTTCCCTCACCTCTCCTAGCTCCTCTCAGCACCTCCACGCACACCCCCATCCTTTTCCATACTTGTTTACCTGTGCTCCCTGCGTTGGCATTTGAGGGCTGGAAAACCCACGTTAACTTAATTACCACTTAATAGGATCTTTACTGTTTCAGGCTATCTCAGAGCAGCAAGGGGGAGAAGTGTGGAGAACTGGGCTCTCAAGCCCTGCTTGAAGTCATTTTGCCTGAGGGGCAAAGCTTAACTTTTTGGGCTAAAGCAGCGTAATCTTTGTGCGTTGGTCCGGGGCAGGATCGATGGGAGTCCATAGGAACAAGTCAAAGGATGGAGAAGCAGCCGTGATGAGTCATGGCACGGTGCTGCAACACGGTGGAGAAGACAGACGTGTCTCTACCCGGTACCTGCAGAGGGACTCGGGAAGGTTATTCACGTGAGGCCGGGTGGATTCACGGCAAGCTCAGCTTTGCTGCGTTTTACGTCGGGGATTTGTTGTGCGTTTCGCTGTGTTCTCTGGTGTTTGTGCTCTCGGTGGTGATGGAGCGCTGCGTGGAGTAGTATTTAAAGCAGCAATTTAGCTGTGATATGATGATCTCAAGGCTTTTTATGTTGAGGGAGGTGTAAGCAACTGCTTGGGAACAGTAAGAAGTCTGTGCTAGCTGAGTCCTTTTGAACATGTTTGTCTGGAGACAGTTAATGAGCAATGTGGTGTAATTAAGCTTCAGGATTAAGATAGAGATGAGCTGCACTGCATTTGGAGCTGTCTATTTTCAGGCTGGCTATACACCACTTCAGCACATTTAGTTTCTCTTCTGGAAAGTCCCTCCGTGACCAAGCAGGCAGGATTCTCTCCCTTTGGCCATTTCAATGGTTATTTAGAGATGGTCTTGACCAGAATGGAACATCCTGATGTGCCCAGAGTTGGTCTTGATGTGAACATGGGCTGGGTGACCTGAGGTACCTCTTAGCCTTGTTTTCTTAGCTTGGTTTGCTCGTGTCTGTGTCGTGTCACCCGCGGCTCTGACCCATCTGGTCACAGAGAGTATTCTGGAAACAGGAGAGCTCGGTAATCGATGGTTTCCCTATTTTGGCAACAGGGCCATAAAATTTCGTCTCTGCGCATTCACATCTGGATCGTCTTCTGATGAACTCTGTGGCAAACTCTTGCACGAGACATATAGTGAGGACCTTAGCACAGGACAGAGAATGGACCGCCCCACTGGGATCTCAGTAAGTGGGACATAGTCTGGTAAAGAAGCAAATTCTCGTTCATGTTGCCCATTTACTATCTCTTTGTTGCACGTGGCAACAGCAGGAAGAAAACTGAAGAGCATATGACATCAGAGTAGGGTGACACAAATGGGGCTTGGCAAAAGGCACCCAACCTGTGGAGGCTGAACAGAGGTAGAATCTTTGGATCTGAAAAGCAGAGAGGGAGTAAAGCCCTGCCCCTTCTTCGTAAATCTCGTGCCCTCTTCAGCTGCCAGGCAGCCTAACAGTGCTTCACCTCCTCCCCGCTCCCTGGCACGCTCCTGCCTGGCTCGGTGAAACGATATTATATCTCAATAACCCATTCCTTTGATTCGTGATTGTGCCTTCACTTTGCTGAGTTCTGAAAGGAATTGGAGAGGTTATTAATGACACGCAGTGATCACACACCAAGTTAAAGCCTCTCGCTAAGTGAAATTTGAGGGAAAAGCAGCCAGCTTTTCAATATTTCACAGAAACGCTTTGTGTCTCTTTTCATTTGCAGCCAGACAGTTGCAAATTACATAAAATTGCTCCTGAAGAAGAAGGGGAAGAAGAATAGAGGGAGGAAGCAGAGGGGGGGAGGTTTAAAAAAGTAATTCTTCTGGCAAGGTACAGTTACAGTTTTATTTCTACGGAGAACAAAGACGGGCTTGCTGAAAGGTAGGCAAGTAAGTGGCAGAAATTGGTATTGATCCAAGCTGGGAGTATGGGCAGTTTTAAGAGCAGTGATGGGGCTACTGAAATGTGGCCACATCAGGGGGAGAACTCCTGGACGTGGTGACGGCTTGGGAACGCGGGGACATGGGAATGGAAAATTACAGAGAGCAGCAGCATTAGAGCAGAGAGAGAGAGACTCTGGGAATGCACCAGGGGTTGAGATGCTGCAGCACTAACTCAGCTGGTTGGGCACAAGGATTAATGCAGAGCTAGAGCAGAGGGCACCCCTGTGGGCAGGCTGGCTCCTGGGCTGAGGGAGCAGGCTCACCGTAGGCCATCTGCCAGCATCTTCAGCCCCTGATGATGTAAGAGAACATAGGTCACTGCAGGGGCTTTGGTAGAGAGGCCAAAGCATCTCATTCTCCCTTCCCTTCTCTCTTGGACATAGAGCCAGCCCGGACCAGTACTTGTGAAAGTTTCTTCCTGTGAACTGTGCAGGGTATTTCAGCTGGGGAAGCTGGAAGACCTTCTGAGTGACACTTGGATGTTTGGTTGGGGGCTGAAAGTGAACTCCAGCTGTTAATCTTTGAGGTGGCCTCTGCAGTGTGAACCTTGGGGCAGAGCAGAGAAGTCTTTCCTGTGTCCATCCTGCAGGTTTGTTAGATAACAGCAGCAAGTTCACGGCAGCCATGTGATGCTATCAGTAGAAGGCAGCAATGCAGAGACTGTGTCAAGACTGTCTCGTTGAAATGGCAGCACCAGGACGTGAAGGCACTGGGTTAAAGCAGCCCCTGGTCAAGAAGCAACAGAAGTGCCTCCTTACTGCAGAGTGAACTGCAAATGCTTGTGCTGGAGGGGGGTGTTGGCTTTACGGGCTGCAACTTTTGTCTCCCAGAGCTGGGCTGTTTCCTGGTGAGCTCCTGGTATGTGCTGCTGACTATGTCCCAACCCACAGAGACCTTTGTCTTTGCCAGGGGAAGTTCAGGTTGGATTTTAGGAAGAACTTCTTCCCAAAAGGGTTGTCAAGCCCTGAAACAAGCTGCCCAGGACAGTGGTGGAATCGCCATCCCTGGACATGTAGAGTTGGTGCTAAGAGACGTGGTTTAGTTAGACTTAGTAGAGTTATGTTGGTGGTTGGACTTGATGATCTTGAAGGTCTTTCCTCACCTAAGCAATTCTCTGATTCTATGACCTTTGCAAAGGCACCCGTGCTCCTGAGCATGACTCTGTGTTCCCATCTCCCCAGGGTCCTTCGGTAGGTGTGCACACACACAAGTGTTCGTGGGTGGGGATATAGACTCACAGAATAAGCTGGAAGAGACCTCTGGGGTCTGTGGTCAAACCCCATTCCAAGTGGGACTAACTACATGAGATCACTGAGGACTTCTCCAACCTAGTCTCAGTTATCTCCAAGGAGATGCCACAATGGCTCTGGGGTTCTCCGCCAGTCTGTGACCACCCCTGAAGTGGAATAGTTGGTCTGCTGTGAGCTGTAACTTCTGTTGTACTGCCCAGAGAAGAGATGGCTCAGGGGCTTCTTGTGGTGCCATGGGACTTGGGCCCATTTTCAGTGAATTTTCCCATGGGTTTGTCATTATTGCAGGAGGTTTTGCACTGCTTGGGTTGCCATGGGAACTGGTGCACTTGTGCAGCAGCCAGGGTGGAAGGTCCATCTGCTTGGCCCTGTCTGCAGCCACCAAAGCGTGTTAAATGAACAGAGACCTCTTTTGCCGGCCTCTGTAATTAACCTGCAGTGGGAGCAGAAGTGGTGAGGGCACCACTGCCTTGAGGAACCACCAGTAGCAACCCGCTGCTGTCCAGCCCTGACCCTCCGCAGCCCGTTACCCTTCCAGCACATCCCTGAGGCCTTTGAAGCTCTCTGCAGACCTGGCTGGCTGTCACCTCAGGCATCCTGTGTCCCTCACCAGTTTGCTGAGGTCCTTGGAGGCTCCCCAGTGTGCCTGGAGAAGCACCTGAGCGTGTTCTCTGGACTGGGTGTGCACAGGGAAAGATGGGTCTTGGATGTTTTCTCCAAACAGCCTGACAGAAAGATCAAGGCCAGGTGAGTGTGGCCGTGCTCTCAGCTTTCTTGCTCCGAGTAACTTGGTGACCCATCTCATAGCATCTTATTCCTGCTTTTTGTAGACCTTCTAAGCCCTTTCCACCTCACTTTGAGCCAGGAGTGGCTCCAGTGGTTTGAGGCTCCTTGAGCAAGCCAAGGATGGCAAGACCCTGTCTCTGCTGAAGCAAGATCCTGTACCTGATGCAGGACTATGGGCCTGAGCACCAAGCTGTGCCTGCATCCTCAGGCCTGTGGCTTTCTGGTGGCCAGAATGATCTCTTGTGGTCTTGACAGACTTGCTTAGAGGAGCTTTTGAGGTTTTCAGTTCGTTTGTCACTGTCTTGCAAGAGCAGGGAGGAGCAGGAGGAAGTTTGGGGCCAGATACTACTCTTCCTCTCTGTGCTGCTGAAAAGCCCCTGTGAAACCAGAAAAGTGCTCACCTGAATGTGGCCCAGGATTTTTCTTCCTCTTGCCTCTGGAGAAGCTTGTTGTCCTATTCCCTGTGGGAAAGGAGCTGAGAAAGCTGGCACTTCCCTCTTCTCACCTAGAAGCTCCTTTGCCCTTCAGTGGCACTAATCACAAGCGACCAGAAAAGATCAGGGCAACCAGGAAGAAGATCATCTAACATCCTCCTCGATTCAGCGCGGTACAGCACACTGGGCCATCAAAGAAGAAACCTCTTGAGGACATGCTGACCGTGGAGTCCTGAGACACCACACTTAACCATGTCCACCAAGCAGTCACGTCCGCGGTCGGAGCCATAATTGCCACGTTGGGCCGGCCTCCCGCCACTCGGCTGATGTTAATGCACAGTAATGGTGCTGTCACTTCCGCGGAGACACCAGGGAGAGACAAAGGCTTTCTGAGTCATGGCGATGAGCTGCTCGCCTTCCTCCTGGAGCACCACTAGCTGTAGTGGGGACAGGGATGTCTGACTGCGTTAAGGGACAAGGGACACGGCAGAGAAGCCATGAGGCAAAGCAGCCAAGCTGTGTGTTTCAGGGCCCACGCGCTGCTCGGGCGTCTGCTGGCTGCTTGGCGTCGGTGGGGAGTTGGGGATAACGTCCCTGCTCTGCCTCAGTGGGGAATGGGGGATGACAGCCCTGCTCTGCCTGATTTGCCCTCGGTGCTGCCAGTAGGGAAGATACCTCCCCCAGAAACCTGTGAGACGAGCTGGAGTTTACAAGTCCTCTCCTCGGTGACGCAAAGCCGTTGGGTGAAGCCCTCCAACAGTTGTCTTTGCTCATGCAAAAACAGCCCATGGTTTGGACTCTGCATCCTGCTTCTGTCACAGACTTCTTGCATGACTTTCATCATCATGTGCCTCAATTCCTCCACCTGGAACACATTATCCTTGTCTTCCTGGTAATGGGGTTGGATGGGGGGTGAATTCATAGGCAGGCTTTATTAGAGCTGTGCTGGAACAGTGCTCGGCGCTAATGTGGCTGGTGGTTTTGTGTGAGACAACTCCCCTTTCTCAGGGAAGGACGGTCCTTCTGGGTAGGACCAAGGTACACAGAGATGTCAGTGGAAAGATGCAAGCAGGAGACTCGAGTGCTGAGACTGGCACCAATCCATACCTGCCTGCGTTCCCAACCAGAAACAGAATCCAAATGAGCAGATCAGCATTTAGATTTATGTGCTGTGCGCAGCCTGAAGTGGTTGTGATCGTTCAGGCAGGGCGTTTTTAACTGGCCAGAAGAGGACCAGCCCACAATTTGCAAAGCTTAAGAGCCCAGGACCTAATTCTGCCAATGGCCTCGGATGCCTTTTGGCTCCTGACGTCCCAGAGGAGCCCAGCCTGCGTTGCGTGTTTCCAACCCTCTGCCTCTGACCCTCTTAACACTACGAGGTTCCCTTGCATTGCACCTGAGGGGCTATTTTACATCACTTACTCCTAATTAATAGAGAGCCTTGCCCTGCTGTCCCTGGGGGCTTTCTCCTTCCAGCCAGCCTGTGCCGTTTGAAAGCTGAGGAAGCAAGAGTTAGAGGTCACCACTCCTCGCCGGAAACCATGGCTGCCACCAGACTGCTGCGGTGGCAGCTCGTGCTGGGCATCGGTGTAAATGTGGGGAGCTCCTTCACCCCCGGAAAGGCCTTTTGGGATGCAGTGAGAGAAACCTTCTGATTTGGCCTCAGTGAAACCAATAATAGCAAAGCTGCTTCTGACTTGTTTTGGAGGGCCAGGGATTGTCCTTTCTGTGCATCAAGTTCCTGTAGGGGACTGAGCTCTTTGTCGGAGACCTGGATACAAAGTTTAGGACCCCGCAGGGACACTTCTCAAGGCCTTGCAACCTGTGTTGTTGAGGTGAGGCAACTGTGAGCTCTCGGCATTGGTAGGCTCACCCCTCTGCTTGAGAGGCCTTTGATCATCTCTGGTGGCAATGTGGGGCTTCAGAAGGATTAAGGTGGTGTCGTCCTGTTTGTGGAAGCCTCTGGGTGTCCAGTTCTCTGCAGGCAGGACTGTGCCTGCCCCTGCCTCAGCTGGGAGACCTCCCATTTCAGGAAGCAGCAGGCAGAGAATCCTCCTTTTCTCCAGGCCTCAGCATCTGGACAAGTTTTGCTTGTCTCTTGTTTTCTTCTCCTCTTTACCCCCATCTTCCAGAGCAGATGAAACCCACCCCAGAGACCCGAGTTCAGTTTGGTGGGTGACTCCCAAAGTCACTGGAGCTGGCAAGGCCTCTGGAAAAGGGCTTGAGGACCAAGGATTTGGTCTGCCATCGGCAGAGGGTGAGTCTCGCCATGCCCTGCCGAGGTGCCGTGGCAGGAAGAGAAGCTGAGAAGCCGTGGCCATCCCGCCCCAGGCAGCCCTGCTTTGCTCAGACGCCGCTTCCAGCCTCGCACCGGCACCAGCCCACGTCACCAGGCTGGCAGTGCTGCCAGCACCTCCAGCACCCGCGGCCGTCTCGCTGCGGGTGGGTGACCCCGTGGGGTGTGCCTCCCCCCGCGGCGATGGTTTCAGGAAGACCGGCCATGGGCAGGTCCTAGGGGCAGGCCCTGTGATGCCCACAGAGGTCACCAGGATGGGAAGAAGGAAAGGGGTGGACAGATGGGGAGAGGGGGGCCCCCTCCCCAGAGATCATATCAAAATGTCTCTTTTGTGCAAAGCGGAGGGAATGCCCCCAAGAGCTGGTTTCCATGGCGACCACAAATGTCAGGTTCCATGTGGTGAATAACCGTTTCCATGACAACACCTCCTTTACCCTAGGTGCTGGGAGCTGGAGTGACAGCACTGTTGGGGGAGGGGACAGGGAGATGTCCTCAGGTACTTAACCCCCCTCCCTCGCCTCCCCCCATCCTTTCCGACTCCTTGCCCCACGCCCTCAGCACCAGCATCCCTGGGTGGCTCCTTGCTCATGTGGGAGCGTGATCCTCTTGCCTTCCACAGCATCTCTCCCTCCCTGCCTCCCTCCCTCCCTTCCCCCATATGGATTTGCTCCTCACAGAAGCCAAGCTCCGAATCTGTCCCTCCAGCTCCCTCCCCATCTGTTTAGCTTAATCCTGGTTTTGCATCCCGGGTAGAAACAAAGCTATTCCTCAGTGCTGTGGGAGCGGTGGGGAGCGAGGTGGCCAGCTGCCCCTATTGGCTCTGCACCGAGCCCGCTCTCCCGAGCACGCATCTGGGCTGCCTGCCCTCTCCCACCCAGCCCAGACCCCCAGCCTTGGCTGGCGTGGGCTGATGGCCGGTGGCTGTCAGCGCTGAGAGGAGCCGCTGCCTCTTAGCAAGGAATCTCAGGCTTTCTGGAGCAGTGTCTGACCACACCCTCTGAATTCCCACATTCCGCTCAGCTCCTGGGCTGAAAGAGATGCCCAGTGCTTGGCAGCTCCTGGGGAGCAGCAGCCCGGCGACTGCCGAGTGCCAGCTCCGCGCGTGCCGGGGCCGGGCGGCAGCGCAGCAGGAGCTCTGCAAATCCCCGCAGCTGATCGAGGGCAGGAAAGGGACCCTCGGCCTTTCCCTCTCCCCCAAATGACACAGCAAATCCTGGCAGCGGGAGCTGACACTGCTGCCTGCTGAGGTGCAGCATGGCAGGGGCTTGGCCTTCCTTTGGAGAGCTGCCAGCCCTTTTCTGGCTCTGCCAAGCGGCCCCATATGACTCCTTGGGGCAGGCGTGGTATCACCTGGGGCTGGTACCATCTTCTGCTTCTCTTGCCTGAGGTCCACCAGCCAGGAGGAGCCAGCTCACAGCCCCCAGCTGCCACAAGTGCCCTCGTGCCCAGCGGCCAGGCTTCGGCTGTGCTGTGTCATGGCAGCCTGGCACCTTCCGGTGGGCATCTCTGTCCTGGGAACTGCAAAGTTACTTCACCAGTTTCCTGTGGTGAGTGTGGCTCTGCCTCTGGGCGCTGGCCCGTCTGGCTCAGCCACCACTCGCATCCTGAGAGCGGTCACGTTTCGCATGCTGGCCTCTGAGCGTGTTTCAGTTGGTGATGTTTATGGCTTGATTCCATTTTCTGTTGTTGTTGCTGTTTTTCCTGAGGGGGTTTCTTAAGAGAGGGGACAGACTAGGCCTGGACCTGCAACTTGTGTGCAGGTCTCACCTGTGATATTTGGAGCATTTTTTATGACGAGTGTCACCGATTCCCGTCACTGTCAGTCCCTGTGAGTGATGCTGAGAGACACGGGAGTGAGACGTGCTGTGAATGTGGAAATCTGCCTTGTAACGCTGCTCCTCGGGGGGATTCTGGCTCAGCTGGATCCTGCTGGCCTGGGGAGGAGGTGGCAGCCGGTCACTGGGCAGCACGGGACACACCTTCCGGCAGACTGGCCCTGCTTTGCCAATCGCTTAAAGCTGTGGGTCACTTCATGTAGCTGCTCCTGGGGAGAATGTTCTTCCGTCTTACCTGGAAAGTCCCCACATCACCTGAGCTCAGCTACCCCTCGGGCCTGTTGCTCACGGTTGGGCTATTGCTGGTGACACTAGTGGGTGCAAGGGAGGTAAACAACTCGGTCCCACAACCGAGCAAGAGCAGCTGGGTCACTTCCAAGCCGAGCGTTCCCCTTGTGCTCGGGAGATGTTGGTGGAGAGCAGCACTGCCCATCTTCAGAGCCTCTTGGTGCCCAGAGCTCTGCCTGCACAAGGGCTGGGGAGATGTAACCTGCCTGCTTCCTCTGCTGCTCCCAGCCACGTTCAGAGGCAGTCGCTTCTCCCTCCCATGAGGAAATGAAGCAGCTCAGTTAGGTGAGGTGACCATGCCTGCGCTGAGCCAGGGCAGACAGAGGAAGAGCTTCCAGGCATTGTCTCACCTTAGGCCAACCTGACCACTGCTCAGGCTCCTTGGAGTCCGTCCTTTGCCACTTACTGTGTCTGAGGAGGTGGAGGTTTCTCCACAGTGGGCGTTTCCAGGAGAGCTGTTCCCTGCAGGCAAGCAGCTGAGCAGGGAAAAATGCCAGGTTTTCTTTGGAGAAGTCTGCAATCCATGTGGTCCCTTCTCCGAGGGTTCTGGTTGTTGTCACAATGTCTTGGTCCCCTTCTACCACTTCTCTACTCTGCTCGGAAGGCAGAAAGGGCACCCTGGTGCCACTGCCGCCCAGCACCGTGTGCCAGGCGGACGGGCCAAGCTCTAACCCTCTTCTCTTTCATTGCAGATGGCGCGGCCGATCCAAGTGAAACCCGCAGACAGCGAGAGCCGTGGAGGTAGTTGTCATCTCTCCTTGCTTCTCCTTCGGTGGCTTTGTGGTTGTGAGGGGGACCGGGCAGAGGGACTGTCCCCCGACCTGGCCTCCCCCTCTCCACAAAGGGGTGTGTGTGGCAGGGAGGGGCAGGAGGAGTATCTCAGGACAGGCTCTGGGGGAGAACCTTCAGCTTGGCGCCGCAGGCAGCTGAGAGCACCCCGGGTCCCGAGGGTACTCACGTGTCTGCCCGCTCCACTCTTGTCCCCAGCCCTTTCCTCCTCAGCTGAGCCTTCTGTCTGCAGCTCACTCCTCTGGATTGTCTCAGCCTCTGCACCCCCAGTCCTGCAGCAGCCCCTGTCACGCTGCCAGAGCCCAAGTGCTGTGCAGAAAGTAGCGTGTGGTGGGGAAACAGCGTCTGGAGGGTGAGGAGTCCAAGTTTAGGGCAGATATGGAGGAGCAGTCACCCTGTCAGGGACCAGCTGAGTCAGAGCAGCGCAGCCCGAGTAGTTCAGAGCTGGCAGATGGGGAACAGGAAAGTCTGTCCATTTAATGGGGAGCTCCCAGCAGCTCAGATGCCTCCTCGGGGTGCAGAAGGTTCTCAACTCCAGCTCTTTCCAAACTAGTGAACCCATTTTGCTGCTTTTCCTAGTCTTACCTGTGCATTTCACTCCTGCCCCTGCCTCTCCCCACCTTGCTGCCTCTGGAAGCAGTTTAGTAGCAGGGAGGGGAGAATGCGTGTGAGACTGTCCGATGGGGCAGCGTGTCCTGTGGGCTGTGCTCAGGTCTGGAAGGGCTTTTGGTTTACATTTTAAGGGGTTGCTTTCAAGCAGTTTGTAATGACTTTCAGTTATTGTGCTGGCAGGAACCTGAGATATCATTGATAGTATTTTATATGACTGTGTGTACTTATGGTTGCGTGATCCTCAAGTTGATCTCTTTAAGTCAGATCATTTTTTTTTCCGATAGAATCTGTGACTTTTGGTTATTAACTTGAGGGATAAGACTTGACTTTTACTGCATTCTGGGCATTTTTATTCCTTTGCCTACATGGAGGATCCCTGACATGCCATTGAGGGGAACCACTGTTATCCTCTCCAGGGACTGATATCTCTCACATGAAGCACCCTGAATTAAGTACCTGAAGTTAGAGCACCAGAATATGTCTCCTGGTCTAAAAGAAGCTGACTTTTGTGCCGAAGGGGCAGTTTTGGCCAACCCTCACAGGGGCTGCGTGGGATATCTGGGTGCTCAGTGTTGCTGGACCCTGCAGAAGGAATTCACTGGGAAAAAGGTGCCGCCTGCCTTAGTTCAGAGTGGGGGACCTGTGATTCTGGCACAGGCTTTGTCAGCTCTTTCCTCCTTTCCCTCACGCCTCTGTGAGCCTGGGAGTGCCGGGAGGAGAAGGAGGGAGTGGAGGAGCTTGTCTGTGCTTCTTGGGAGAGCTGGAGCACTCTGCTGCACTGATGTGATCCGACAGCTGGCCCGAGCCCATTAGCACTGCCTTAGAGACAGGGAAGCTCTCCGCGTACCCAAGGCGATTTGCTTCGTCCCATCCACAGCCAACTGCCTGAGCAGGCTTCCTCCCTCTCCCTCATCCTCGCTGCTGACAGCTGCTGGCCAGATGACCTAAATCCACTGGGTTTAAAGAGGAGCAGCGTCCAGCGTTTGTGTGCTCTGCTCTCCTCTCTCATGGCCGCAGCCTCCAGCCTTAACCCCTCTCTTGTTCCTGTGTTATCTTCCTCAGCAACCTGCTCTGCGCTGGCCCTCCTCCTGCTGCCTGGGCGACTGGCTGTGCCCAGAGCATGTTTCCATGGGAACTCAACAGTCAGAGATCAGAGACAATTTTCCTGGTTGCTGGACAGCCTGGGAAATTGCCAATCAGAGGGTGAAAAACAAGAGCTGGAGAGAAAGCAAAGGAAAAATGGCAGGAGAGGGTTGTGCTGTTACAAGTGGGGGAGAGAAGATCTTCCAGCGCTGCAGGTATCCCTGCTGGGGAACCGAAGGAGCTAGCGACCCACGGCAGTGCCTGCAGGATGCCAGGTGATTTGGGATCAGCCACTTTGAGGGTGGTGACAGCAGGTATCAGGAGAAAGGGCTTGCCAGGATTTGGCCCGGTTGTGGAGTGCTGAGGCAGCTTTAGTGGAAGGGGAACGCCCCAGTTGGGAAGCTACCCAGAGCGAGAGGGCA
Organism: Actenoides lindsayi; assembly: GCA_025331215.1. Lineage (NCBI taxonomy): Eukaryota > Metazoa > Chordata > Aves > Coraciiformes > Alcedinidae > Actenoides > Actenoides lindsayi. Next base: position 12,831 of record WTSP01008900.1, read on the forward strand.
CTAGATCATGGGCTGGGCTCCACGCATGGAGGAGGAGACATAAGGAGCAGATCAGCCCTTTCACAGGTCCCCAGATGCTGGAAAGAGGCATCCAAGGGGAACAAGCCTGGATCCTTTTCCTACTCTTGGGGTCTAGGCTGGAGGACATGAAAAGAGCTGTGGAAAAGTCTTTCTCTTGTGTCGTTGGTGCCTTCCCTCTGTTGCCGTGCTGGGCGTTCAGCAAAGATTCAAACCCAGCAGGTGTTTCTTTACAGCTCCAGTCCCTCGGGCAGGGCAGGTTTTGGCCGTTCTGCGCAGCCAGGAAGGCCGGTGGGTTTTAATTGGGGGGCGGGGAAGAAGAAAAGCTGAAATTCCCACATAACCATAACATCCAAGATGTTCTGTGAGTGAGCCCTGTCAGGTAACAGAAGACCTGGAGGAATGGAGACTTCCATCCGCTTGTTTCCATTGACCTTTCTAAAGCACACGGTAAAGAAAACCGCTCTTGATCCAGCAGCAGTGGTATGAGGATAAAACCCGAAGAATTAGCCAGGAAATTTCAAAGCTCTGTGAAGAAGAAAACAACTCGTAACGGGGAGTTTAACATTGATTTGATTGTGAGTTAACACGGTTCCTTCTCCTCCGTTGCCTCCATTGCAAAGCTGCGGCCTCTGGCATCCATTAGACTGTGGCTTGGCAGAGTCTGAAGCTTTGGGTGACTGTGGGTAACCATCAGGTCTTTGCACTGAATTAGTCATCAGCTCAAACTGGAACCACTTACCCGACTCTCCACTGGTTACCCGCTGTTCTTCCGCAAAAAAAACCCCTCACTTTACACAAAATCAGATCCAGAAGCACAAGGCCGATGTTACAAGAAGAACGTTACATCCCTGTAGCTTTGTTGTCTCCCCCCTACAGTTCCAGCTCTTTTAATTTCGAAGATAACTAACTTTGCCAGCTGCCTTGACACCCCACCCCGCCAGCCTGCCGGGGTCCCAGGAACGCACAGCGAGACCAGCAAGTGCATTTCTGGTTGTTAAATCTTATTCCATGTTTATTTTACCTGTTAGTTCAAAGAGCAGTGGATTATTTTATAGCGTCTGAAGTCACAACTAGTTCCCCGTGCGTTTATATTTCCAGTATAAAGTATGAGTATTTCCCACTGTGTTTCTCCCCTTCGTTGATGTGGTTTTTGGGGAACTCCTGCCCTGTTTGCACTCCAGAGGCTGCAGCGTGGTGCCCGTGTCTGAACTAAGGCTCAGGGTAGAGGAAGGGGAAACGCTGCAGAGCTCAACTGGGCTCGCCTGGGGCACCAGATGATGTTACTGGGAGCACAGAGCTACTGCTCCTTTCCTCTCCACTAAATATATTCCTGAGCAATCCTATTTTTTTTTCCACTCCCCTTCCAGTCAGATTTTTCACCTCTTCTCTCTGCTATTTTGTTGTTGTTTTTTGCTGCTTTGTCCACCAGCATCCCTGAGCTGGCTCTTGGGTAAGCTGGCCAAGGAGGCAGCCAAACAGCACCTGGTTTATCAGCCTTTCTGCCCTGGCTGAGGATTGCTTATTGGTGCTGTCAGGGCACTAAATTTGGGATGGGCTCAAGCAGCTGAAACAGCATGTCCAAAATGCCACCGTCGTCATGCGGGTGCAGGGAGAGGTGTGGGAAGAATCGTGAGGAAAAGGGAAGGGGACGAAATTCCCCCAGGTTTGGTTATCCAGGAAATCCTGGAACTGGGGAAGCTGGGAAATTTAGCCTTTAAGAAAAACTACCCCAGGCCACATTTTTCAGCTACGTCCAGTGGTATAAATCAGGAGAATCTGTTTGGGAGTGGGTAAGAGCCTCAGATGCAGCATTTTAAACCGTTTCTCTACAGCATCTTCCGTTGCACCTACATCTTAAGAGCCTCGTGAAGAGCTGTGCCTGCAGGAACTCCTGCTGGGGCTCAGTGGGGTGGGGTGGCCATGGGAGGCAGGTTCTGGTGGTGGACGAGTGATCTGGCTGCACAGCCCCTTGCTCGCTGAGGAGTTTTGTGTCCGAAGGACCCGCTGGGGGCTGGCTCATGTTCCCGTGCACACGTGAGCCCGGCTGCTGACATGGTGCGCGTGCATCGGCCGAGGCCACGTGTCTCTGCTCCCCACACGCGTTCCCCAGCGTGTCTGTACGTGGCAGAGCATCCGGGGAGGCAGATTTCTTACTTACCTGGGTAGGAACCATCCTCTGAGCCAAGGGGAGCGCGGAAGGGGCTGGGGAGGGCAGCATGGATGTGTAACGTGTCATCCGCCCCTGCCCTGCGTACCCACCACCACCCCTGCAGCCTGCTCTGCTGCTGTAGCTCCGAGACCTGTTTTTCAGGTCACTGCACTCTCAAGCAGATAGCAGCTTCCTTGCTATTTTCCCTGACGTGCGTCACGTCGCGTTGGTTTTGTTCGAAGCCAGCCCCCTCCGATCCTGTCGCCAGCAATAAGGAATCCTCTGGCACTGCTCCTCCCAAGCCGTACCCTGACACGTTCTCTCCTACGGGTCCCGTCTCCCCCGTGTGTCTTTGGGGGGGCGGGGGAGGGTTAAGTGTCGTTGGCACAACCACCTCCTTAGAAAAAACTGGAGATGGGGCCGGTGGTCAGGCTGGGATTTTAACGCCGTGCTGCTTTCTTAGCCATTGGCAGCAATCTGCAGAGGATGTTGCCCCAACCACTGCGGTGTCTGAGCTTGCCCAGGCGGCATCAGGCTGGGTGGTGGCCTCTCTGGGCACTGGCAGGGGTGGAGATGGGTAGAAAGCACTCTGCACCTCTCACCCCACCTCTGCACTTGGCCATCCCCACAAAAACATAACCCTCGCTTCTCCCTTCTGATCAGGGAACCCAGCAGGACCCTGAACTCAAAGTCCGGGAGGCGTTGGCCGCCCTTCCAGCCTTCCCGCCAGTGTGACACAGGTGCAAGACACCCTTGGAGTGGGGACTGTAGAGATGTTTGTTGGCCCCCACTAAACTGTCTTGCATTTGGCTGATCCTGTGGTGAGGCAAAGTGGGACCCACTGTTTATTCCAGGCCTTAGAGGACAGCTCGGTAGACATACTGGTTAGACTGGGGCAGGGAAGGTCACATTAAAGCTCAGATGTTTGGTTACACAGCAGCTGTGGAAACAGTGATCTGTGAGGGAGAGAAAAGGAAACAGAAGCCAAGGGTCCTGGAGTTTGTTCACCCTGCTTGGGTTGATTTCTCTATTTCCTAAGGTACCGCTTGAACTTCAGATATTGGTCAGCAAGGGTATAAATGTTCAGGTGTTGTTTCTTACTACCATTAGTATTGGATCACTCAAAGGAAAGGGCGAACGAGTAGGAGGAAATTATTAATCTTTTTTTTTTCTCTGTGGCGAGGGTGGGCTAGGGGAAGCCACAGACACCTTTGCAGGTGTGAGGAGCTGGGGAGGACCCCACGTCCTCATGCCTGCAGCTCATTTCCATGCCAGGCATGTTTGCAACACCATGCTGGTTTGTGCTGGAGTGTCCCTACCCTCCTGGTTTTGGCCTGTAAGCCTCATAGAAGGTTGATGTTTCTGTGTTTGCCCCCCAGGGGACAGGAAGCTCTTTGTGGGCATGTTAAATAAGCAGCAGTCCGAGGATGACGTGCTCCGGCTCTTTGAACCCTTTGGGGTCATTGATGAATGTACCGTCCTCCGGGGACCTGACGGTAACAGCAAAGGTGTGAACCCATCTGCCTGTTGTGCCCTTTCTCCCCGCTCGCCGGCCTCCCCTCCTGGACCTTCTTTCACTGGGGCACTGCATCCCTCACCCCATCTCCACAGGCCCCGTATCGTGGCCAGAGTCATCTGCTGCAGGGAGAGGTTGGGGTGGATGGGCAGAGATGGAGGTGGAAGGAGGGGAAGCAGAGTACAATGAGTAGCAGAGTTGCTGGGATCACCAGTGAGCCTCGGCTCGATCCAGCTCCACGATTTGAAATGTTCATACCCGTGATTAGGAGCACACAGAGGATTTGGGGAAGAGGTACTGGGGGGTAAGGGTGGAGATGGTGAGATCATCTTTAGAGTATATCACTGAAGTCACAATTTGAGACCCTTCCTGTTTTATCCAGGACAGAGGCCTTGGGATAAGCGATCCTTTTGGTTCCCTGCTTTCCCGGGGTGGCTTTTGTGTTTTCCTGGGGTGGCTTCCCTTCTTCCCTGGGGTGGCTTTCCTTTGCCCCACTGAGATCCAGTGCATCTGGCGTGATGACACAAGGGGCACTTCCACAGCAGTCCCGTCACCACAACCTCCTGTGCTCTTTCTGTCCCTTTCCAGGCTGTGCTTTTGTAAAGTTCTCATCTCACACAGAGGCTCAGGCAGCAATCCACGCCCTCCATGGCAGCCAGACAATGCCCGTGAGTATAAGGCCAGGGTACCTACCCTCTTCCTCATCGTCTGCCCAGGGACCTCCCCTGTCTGGCCGAAACCAGGACAAGTTCAACTGCAGTTTCCAGCTCGTGTGGTTGCGGGAGAGGGTGGGGGTGTGTGGAGGGGTTGGGGGTGCTCTTGTTTTTGGGAGCCATCCTGTCTCCTGGGCTGGTGTGTGAATGTCTGTCTGTCTGTCCAGGCTGTTAGTGACAGCACTTAGAGCTATAAAAGCCAAATAAAAGAGAGCCAAGACCCAGGCCATGAATTTGTCTTGGAGATGGCTCCCTGGACTGGTTCAAACTGAGCGGGTGCAAGCCAACGACTGAGCCAACGTGAGCTCCTTGTGTTGAGGCAGCAGAGGAGGCCTCTGGGGCAGGCTGGGTGCCGATGGGAACCCTCCGCATGGGGTCACGCAGCCCCAGCCGTGCCTTCCTATGCAAGCGGAGCTGCGGTTGTGAACTCATCTCTCACCCGGATTGGGGCAGCCTCGTGGGTGTTGCTGGAGCAGGGCTTTTTCCAGCTGCCAGGGGCTGCTCTGCCTGTCCGGCCGAGCTGCTGGTGGTGTGGCTGACCACGTCCGGGCGTTCCTTGGCTGCGTCATCGCCTGGTGAACGCAGCCAGGCCACGTGCGCACCCACTTGCGTGAGGCTCAGGGTTGCGAGGGGAGGGCTGGGAGTGGGCAGGGTTGGATGGACGGATGGACAGATGGGGAGGGGCACAGCCCAGGTTCCAGGCAGCCCCTGAGCACTTCCATGCCAATATTTGCTCTTCTGCTCCTCTTCCCGCTCCTCTCTGCTGCCTGTTCTGCCCCATCCCACCTGCCTGACTGCTGGCTCTCCGGCTGTCCCCTCTCCTGGCCTTGCTCCTCTCTCTGTCTCCTCTCTCTGTGCCTAGGGCGCCTCCTCCAGTCTAGTGGTGAAGTTTGCTGACACAGATAAGGAGAGGACCCTCCGTCGTATGCAGCAAATGGTGGGGCAGCTGGGGATATTCACTCCATCTCTCACCTTGCCGTTCAGCCCATACAGCGCCTATGCGCAGGCTGTGAGTATCACGCGTGTGTGTGTGGGGAAGGATTGCCCTTGGCTGTGGGGCAGCGCTCTAGCTGGGCTGGGAGACCGCCAGCGGGTCTCTGTGGCAGATGGGGGAGAGCTGCCCAGCACCTGGGAGATGTTCCTGGCTTCGGTTTCTCCAGTCAGCAGCCTGATCCTTGTGCATTTCTCTCCTGGAAGGGGTGACAGGAGAGAGCTGGAACCTTCTCAAAGTGAGGCTGGATTTCTCTGATGTGGTGTAGACTGGCGGAGGTGTCTGGGAACAGGTCAAGCATGACCCGGTGTCTTTCTGTCTTGTTTTGAGGACAGCTCAGAGCTATGGTTCCTGGGTGATGTCTGCCTGATGTGTCAACCCTTCCTCTGGGTCTGTGGCACAAACGTGTGTCTCTCTGTTTCTGGAGCACCGTGAGAGCCCTGGGCCCAGCTTCACATGTTTATATCTCTGCTGACGTTCTCAGGAGGGCCCTAATCCCACCCCCAGAGCTGCCCTGGGCTCCCAGGGTTCTCTCCCTGGGCTTGTATGACTGTGGCGTTTGCAAGACGCTGGAGAGGGAGCAGAGGGCGAGAGGGGTTCCCACAGTCTGGCCTCCTCTAGAAAAACCAACGGTGCTTTAGATCTTAGTGAGAGAACCTCGTTGCCTTGGAGCAATGGTGGTGATTGCCAGTGATGGTTGAGGTAGGTCCCAAACTCAACAAGTTCCTGATCAGCTGTGGTGGAGCAGCTTTTGGGTCTTCTTGGTGACCTTCACTTTCGGGTCTTTGCTACCAAGTATAAAGCCCATGGAATGAGCTCTGAGATAGCTCAAGGCCTGAGAGAGAGTTGAGTCAAACAAGGGACTCAAAAGTAGATACTATTCATGAAAGTAATTTTCCAGGGTGAGGAGTGCAGATAAACCTGCTCTTCTCATGGATGTAGACACCTAGAACCACAGAATGGTGGGGGTTGGAACGGAGCTCTGGAGACCATCGAGTCCAACCCCCCTGCCAGAGCAGGGTCACCCAGGGCAGCCCACACAGGAACAGAGCC
>WTSP01008902.1:0-40283 GCA_025331215.1 Actenoides lindsayi
TGGGAGGTGTCCCTGCCCATGGCAGGGGGGTTGGAACTGGGTGATCTTTAAGGTCCCTTCCAACCCTGACAATTCTGTGATGCTCAGTGAATAATAAACAAGCCACTGGTGACCTGAAGTGTTGTAGCTCCTTTTTACAACATCTCGCAGAATTTCAAAAGATATAACAGAATTGTGGCAACTTTGTAACTTCTTTGCTCAAATTAACTTTGAATTGTCTAATGGTTTTGGGTTTTTTAAATTTCTTTTGAAATACTGTCCTTTGGAAAACTAATTTTTTCTATGTTGATCAAAGTCTCTTTTCTGAAAAATGAATAACCAGTGCAAAAAGACTGCTGCTCCAATGGAGTTAATTTACAGTATGAATGTAGGGTCTGACGAAGGCCATTGTAATTGTACTTTATTGAACTGTAGGTTAGGAATTGCAGACTAATGTGTAGATAGTTCAGAGAGAAATTGTTATTTTTAATTGTTTCCATCCTGCTCTCTACATCAAAGCATTTTATGCTACATCCGTCTATTCAAACATATAATTCTGAATATGTAGAACATTGACACTTTACTCTGAAGTTGGGATCATTTCAAAAGAAACCACCCTCCACTTTCTCAGCTCAGTATTGATGCTGGCTTCTTTTCCCCCTTATTACTTCGAATTCCAACCAGGTAAATGCAGTTTTGCAGTACTTGAATGTAACTCCTCTTGAGAAGAGTTAATTGCAATGCATTGTGTAGAAACAGTAATTTTCTTTTCTTAGGTGTTTCTATAACACCTCTGACCCCTGGCTCTATACCAGCACATTTGTGAGGGGAGTTGCTCTACATAACCCAGAGTGATCAAGGGTGACACAGAGACCAGCAGTTGATCCACAGACACTAATGAAGGAAAACCTTGGATACCTGCCAACTTCTAATAATTGTTGGTTGTAGCAGATGGTCTCTAGTTACTCCTAAAGGAAATCAACTTTTTTTTGTACTAATTGTGCCTTAGTTCTTCCACTCTTCTATATTGTGGAAGCAATATCACTCTTGTTCCTCCAGGCACAGGCTGACTGGTGAAAAGATGCAAGGAGTTTGCAAGATTTGAAGGATATACATTTCCCGACGGGCAGTCGGTTCTATAATTGCTCATTTCAGACTTTCTTGTATTCTGTTTTGGGTACCAGCCATCACTGAAGACTGAAGTAAACAGGTGTCTTCTGAAATAGGAAGTGGGTGTCTTCTTTGTTGCCAACAGTGTATGACTCATGGCATACAGAAAAAAAAGTTGTTTCTTGCTAAGGCTGTTCTAGGGCTTTTATTTACATCTTTTCTTTCTGTTGCAGACCAAATTGGGTCTAATTACCACTGCATATATCCTTGCATTTGAAGTTAGGCCAAGGCCAAGGCAAACCTGCTATGATTAAACATACATTTTTTTGGCTTGTGCCTTTGCCTTCCTTAAAAAGGCTTATGTTTGCCTTGCTTACAAGTCTCATTCTGCAAAAGGAAGGGATTGCAGAAGTGAGAGTGAGCTGCAGAATCAGCTTTCTATAGATTTAGCCATTATTCCAGACAGAAGTCACCATTTGCATTCCCTGGGCAACCCTGACATACTCTTAAAAATAGTAATAGCAATAAAAAATTGGGGTTTTTAAAATGTAAAGTGACACTTTGATGTTTTCTTAACATTCGCCCACTTCTCTCACTAAATTCTGAAATGTTACTGAGGTTTGGAATCCTGCTCTAACATCTCCCAGATCAGCTGTGGTTCCTGAGAATCAAACTGCCAGCTCTATACCAGTACTAGATCCATCGGATCATAGAACAGTAGGGGTTGGAAGGGACCTCTGGAGACCATCCAGTCCAAACCCCCTGCCAGAGCAGGGTCACCCGGGGCAGGCCACACAGGAACAGAGCCAGGGGGGTCTGGAAAGTCTCCAGAGAAGGAGACTCCACAACCTCTCTGGGCAGCCTGGTCCAGGCTCTGTCACTCTCACAGTCAAGAGGTTTTTCTTCATGTTGAATTAGAACTTTCTCTGTTTCAGCTTGTGACTGTTGCCCCTTGTCCTGTCACAGGGAACCACTGAAAAGAGACTGGCCCCATCCACTTGACACCCACCCTTCAGATATTTGTAAACATTCATAAGATCTCCTCTCGTTCTTCTCTTCTCCAGACTAAACAGCCCCTGGGCTCTCAGCCTTTCCTCATTAGAGAGATGTTCCAGTCCCTTCATCATCTTTGTAGCCTACCTTCATTCTTCACTCACAGGGTGGTGTGACACTGGAACAGGTTTCCCAGGGAAGCTGTGGATGCTCCATCACTGGATGTGTTCAAGGTCAGGTTGGATGGGGCTTTGAGCAACCTGATCTGGTGGGAGGTGTCCCTGTCAGTGGGAGGGAGGTTCTAAGTAGATGATCTTTAATGTTCCTTCCAACCCAAACCATTCTATGATTCTATGACTTTGAGAGGACAAATAAAATTAATTAGTGCCTGAAATAGTACATACTATGATGGTTAACTGTACAATGAATATAAGTTTCAAGATCTGTCATGAGCTGCTGAAGGAGAAATTAAAATCTACTTTTTTTCACCAGCATTACCATGGGAAAAGCAACCCAGGCAGTCACTTCTGAAGAGAAATTAGGAACAAAAGAGAACACGTGGTAAATATTACAATAGTCAGAGCCAGAAGATCCTACTCATGTCCTGTAGGAGGAAAGGCACCAAGAATTGGAAAGGGGAAAGCCCACATGATCAAAAGAACATGACTGACTTCTCTCTGACTGACAGTCTGTGCATCAATGCTATTCTGTTTCAAGACAGTCATGTTTATGAGGTAGTACAATCAAGCCAGATATAAAGCTGTGGAAAAGCACAATGACTGGCAGAGGGAACATCAAAGCTTCTCTTACTGATGTAAGACTGAAAATTATATCTCAAGTGGCAAACGAGGTTTTGACCCTTGCTGAGGTTGACCACAAAGACCAGGGCTAAATACGAGATATAAAACAGCAAGTGCAATAATGGAAAAATAAGGAGTTGTAGGGGCATTTAACATATCATGTACATGATTCTGGGAAGGTGTTGGGTTCCATTTCCATCTCTCATCACAAGGTGGGTATTGTGGTGCTGGAATCTTCATCTCTGGAGACTTTCAAAGGCTGTCTGGACATGTTCCTGTGTGATCTAGTCTGGGCAATCCTGCTTCAGCAGTGGGGTTGGATTAGATGATCTTTAGAGGTCCCTTCCAATCTCTAACATTCTGTGAGTCTGGCAAAGCCACGGCAAAGTTGCTGCATCCTGAAGTTTTATGCTTTTTTGGGGGGTGAAAATGAATTTATATAGATGTGTTTCCATTCAATCATGCAAAAATACATATAAATATTTGTATAAATATAGAAATGTACTTACATCCATATATGCTTCTATATACAGCTATATCACAAAAAAGATTTGAAACTTTACAACTACATGCAAGGACATCATAGAGAAGTAGATGCTGGTCTCTTCTCACAAGTAACTAGTGATAGAACAAGAGGGAATGGCCTCAAGATGCATCAAGGAAGGCTTAAACTGGTCATTAGGAAAAAATTTTTCACTGGAAGGGTTGTCAGGCATTGGAACAGGCTGCCCAGGGAGGTAGTTGAGTCACCATCCTTGGATGTGTTTAAAAGCTGTATAGATGTGGTGCATGGGGATATGGCCTAGCAGTGGACTTGGTAGAGTAGGGTTAATGGTTGGACTCCATGATCCTGAAGGTCTTTTCCAACCCAAATGATTCTATGATTGTATATGGCTGGGATATACAGACTGAAGTATTTTCCTTGCCAGACTATGACCTCCTTTGACCACAGACCTGTAACCTGTGACACCTACCTTGTGATAAAGCCATAAGCAAGGGCTGTCTCAGCACTTTAATCTACTGTGTCATCTGAGAGCTATGGTACCTTATACCTCTCCACTAGTATAGAATTGGGCGGGGCAGCACCAGCCTCTGCATTCTTGTCCATGGCATGATAATGATGCTTCTTAGCACATATAACCATAGAACTGTTTAGGCTGGAAAAGACCTTTAAGATCATTGAGTCCAACTGCTAACACACCACAACAAAGTCCACCTCTAAACGATGTCCCTGTCCCTCAGCATTACAGGTACATCACTTTTATGTACTTCCAGGGATGGGGACTCCATCACTGCCCTAGGCAGCCTCTACCAGGGCTTGATAACACTTTGGGGAAAAAATTGTTCCTCATACCCAACCTAAACCTCCCCTGTCACAACCTGAGTCTGTTTCTTCTTGTCCTATCACTTGTTTTGAACACTTCCAGTGATGGGGCATCCAAAACTCTGCTGGACAACTTGTTCTTTTGTCTCATCACACACATCATAAAAAATATCTTTCTTCTATCTAGTCTGAATCTACCCATTTACAGTCAAACTATTTGCCTGATGTCCTGTTACAACAGACCCTATTAAAAATTATGTCCTCATCTTTCTTACAATCCCTTTTCAAATTCAGAATGGTTCAAGAAGGTCTCCCCATGGGGAGCCTTCTCTTCTCCAGGCTGAACTCCCCCAGCTCTCCCAGACTGGCCTCCCAGCAGAGGGGTTCCAGCCCTCCCAGCAGAGGGTTTCCAGCACTCCGAGCACTGCTGGGGCTCCTCTGGCCCTGCTCCAACAGGTTCCTGTCTCTGCAGTGCTGAGCACTCCCGAGCTGGCCCCAGCACTGCAGGGGGGTCTCTCTCCCCAGAGCCCTGAGAGCAGAGGGGCAGGATCCCCCCCTCCCCTGCTGCCCACGCTGCTGGGGGTGCAGCCCAGGACATGGTTGGGGCTTTCTGGGCTGCACTCGCACCTTGTTGGCTCATGGTGAGCTTTTCATCAACCAGTACCCCCAAGTCCTTTTGCTCAGGCCTGCTTTTAATCCATACTCTGCCCAGCCTGTGTTTGTGCTTGCGATTACCCTGACCCAGGTGCAGGACCTTGCACTTGGCCTTGTTGAAGTTCATGTGCTTGGCATGGGCCCACCTCTCAGGTGACATGAAAATAAAGAGTTTAGGACAAGAGATAAGAGTTGAAAAATGGGGGTTTCTTTGACATATCTGCATTCCCATAAATTCCTGGCAAATAAAGGGAAAAATTTACCCCCAAATGCAGAGAAAACAATAATTTTTTGGACGATGGCTATAAGTATAATTTACGTTTTGTTTTATTATAGTAGTCTAAAAGTAGAGTCATGTGCCTATCTCAGTCTTCTGTAATATCCTAAGTTGCCTCGAGCACTTTATAGATAAATTTCCATTAAAGTCAGACCATTTAAAAGTGATTTTTTTTGTTTCAAACAGTTTTTGGTTTTTTTAACGATGGAAGATTTGCATAAGAACACTCCCCATCTGTCAGACAGTGCTAGAGCTTGGATTTGATACCAGTAGAGTAACTGTGTGATTGCATTGTTAATTTATAGACAAGCATATTCAGTCTGGTCTAAACTATTAGAAAGAGGCTGGGCCCCTCAGCTGAGCTGGTGCTGCCTCTGGAAATATGTTTTAAAAAGGGTAAAAAAGGTCCTGTTGAGGAGGAGGAGTGACAGTGCTGCAGGGTGAGGGTTTGCAGACAGCTAATGCTAACCCACTGCTGCAGGAAAGGTAAAGAATCTTCTTACCTAGTTATTGGTTTGCCTGACTAGAGCAACACCTAAGGCAATATTGAAGTAGTACTGGTCTGAACTGGAAACTTTACTCTGGTCTCTGTCTTGGGAAAGTACAGAGAAGATATTATCACTTATCTTCTGGACCTGCTTTTTATTTAGCCTTTTTATTAAGCTATTTGCTTACAGCAAACATATCTTACAGAGCTGTTATGAAATACTTTTTCCCTATAATCTTTCTAACATGCAGAAGAATTGCCAGAAAAATAACTATTCTTCAGACTGGGCAGAGAAAGATGGTTTTCCTCTGTTATGCATGTTCTGCATGCTCTTACACATCAGCAACGTTCTGCTGTGGTATGTTCAACTAAGACTTACTGTCCAGGTCAAGATAAGCATTTAACTTTAAAAAAAAAAATCTGTGCATAAACTGAGAAACATCTTTGTAAATGTCCTTGAACAATCTGGGCTTCTACTCATACCAAAGTTTCTATTCCCAGCACATAAGCTATGCTTTGTATCAAATGTTTGGATTAACTGAGACCACATCCCTCCTCCTACTTCTCATCAGCAAGTCTCCCTAATTTCTGCATTGTAGAGTCATGTTTACTCCTCCTTCTCTTGTCTTTGGAACAATGAAACTCTGAAGCATTCTGTGCAAAGTTGAAGAGTTTCAAAAGGAGGAAGGAGCCCAAAAGCCCAGAGGTTCCGGTATTAGAACAGAATTGTTAAGTTGGAAGGAACCTGCAACAATCAGCTAGTCCAATGACATTCTCACAGGAGATGTGAGTGTGGGTCCCTAAGACAGGTTTAGGTAAGTCAGCTCTCACTGGAATGGGTACTTGGCAAGCTGTAGAATGGCGAGTCCTCCTCTGGCATAATTTTGAGAAAAGTCTCTGGTTTTTGAAAGGCATGAAGCACCCATGTTCATGGAGAGAATGGAGTCTCTGAAAGTATTAGTCATGCACATTTGCAGCCCAGAAGGCCAATTGCATTGAGAGAGGTGGTTCTACCACTCTGCTCTGGTGAGACCTCACTTGGAGTACTATGTCCAGATCTCGAGCCCTCAGCACAAGAATGACATGGACCTGATGGAGCAGGTCTAGAGGAGGATCATGAAAATGATCAGAGGGCTGGAGCACCTCTCCTTAAGCACCTCTCACCTTAACGAGTGATCAGATTCCAGTTTTGAAAATGTTTGTAAAATAAAGACAAACAGTGCCAAGTATCATGGAAGTGTGTAAAGGAAAATATTTCCTAGGTTGTCTAATTCATCCTTCCCTCTCCTTTAATGCAAGGAAGGTAGCAGCTCTGAGTGTTCTTCCAACATGCACTGTTATATTCACATTGTTGCTGTGGTGCAGCGCTCTGTATCGACAGTGTTGATTTTTGATGACTCAAATGTTAATTATGAAGTAATATTGTTAGAAAATGTGCATGGCAGCTGGAAGCCTTGGACATCAGTCAGGTGTATTCTTGAATTTGACGTAGTTTTTGCCTCTCTCACTCAACAGAAGGCACTGTTAATTATGTAGATGCTTATTTACATAAGAGAAAAGGTTAGAAGTTTACCATAACTGCAGCAAGTGTAGTAAATTGTGCCAGCAGGATCATAATACTTGGTGATAGGAAGAGGAAGATTCTTAACAAAGCTCATGCAAGTGAACTCAAGTTTCTGTAGTATCCTGTGGAACCACCACCATAGTTATACCACAGCTTAGAATAATTTTTTAGCTCAGCTATTTGATATTAAATCTTCAATTTATGAAATTGTCAGGTCAGCAGACGTGTTAACTACATGCCATTAGCTAAAACATTCCACCAAAAGCAGAGCAAAATGGGAAAAGTTTAATGTCTCAGCCAGCTGACTAGACTGGACATTTCATAAACTAGGAGAATATACTGTATTAAGCAGGAACTCAGTGTAATATTTGGAGAGTCATTTGAAAATTCTGGTTTTGAAAGCTGAAAAAAGAACTCATAGCAAATGTTGACTTGGAAGCTGTATACATTCTGCCGCAAATAGGAAGGGGAGAGTGAAGGGTTTGCTCTCTAGTTCTGTTTGTGGCAATGAGTTTGATTTCTCATGAAGTACCAGAAAATATTAAGTAAATGCAAATTTACTTCAGTTCCACCATCACTGTCAACAGGAATTTTGAGACAAGGAGATGGTAGAAAATATTAGTAGAGGAAAATTGCATTTAAAGCAAGTATGCTCACCTTGTTTCTTACTCAAACTCTAACACCTCCCTGATATGTCAACTCCACTGACTGCACAAGCTTAGCCTAGAACATTTCGAAGCTTAGTGAGCTGTATTTTCAAGAAGAACCCTCTTCAGAAGACAGAGGAAAAAAAAAATGCACATTTTGAAGTGGTTTTTTTTTCCTGGAGAGAAAATAAAAGATTTAGAAAATCCCACTCCACTGGGGTAGAATTGCCAGAGAGAAAGGAACATGGAGTCTAATTTCTATTTTCCTTGACACATTTTCTATGTCATCTCGTCTTCCCTCTGTCCATTTTCTTGTAGCAAATGCCACAGATGCTTGACCAGAGAGAACTGTTCTAATCTTTTCTTGTTTTTTTTTTTTAAATTATCAACTACTTTCTCATGTGTATTGATATAGAAGCTGTTGTGCTGAGGCTTTTCACAGACATAAGTTTTTTAGAAGGTGTTAGTAGGAAAGTTTATCTAGTTGAAGATGGTACTTACTACATCTACTCCTAGTCACCAGAAATTGTGTGTCACGTGTTCATCCCCGTTTGTACTTAACAGGAACAGAAAGAAAACATTTTGTAACCTTAGCCTCAGAGTATGAGCTAGTGATAAAAAGAAGGAAGCATTATGAGTAGAAAATGGATGCTAATCTTAAAATTTCTATGCCAAATCATGTGAGGAAGGACACGTGAGAACGTTATACTCCTGCTGGTATCAGCAGACACCTTACACTATTGTACTAGTTTGAATAAAAAAGAATGCAGATAGCCCAAAGACTTGCTCAAGGTCACAATGGTGAAATTAGTGGCAGAGCTGAGATTAGTCCTATTGAAAATGTAATGTCTGAGGGTAAAATGAGTGGGTAATTAATTACATGATGTCAGCCTATTTCAGAAGGGACCTGGGATCAATCAAAAAATTTATGTAACATGTCCTTAAATAAAAACTCACCTGTTTAATACATTTAAATGAACACTCTGTATATTAAAGTTCTTCTCGTAAAAATAGCAATTAGTTACTCCCCATTACAAAGTCTGAGAGCAATAAATTGGTTGTAACCATGTTTTTTGTCATTTGTTTCTAATTCTTTAATAATACGAATGCCATAGATTAGTAATTTTGTACCAGTTGTACATCCATCTCAGTACTGGCTCCTTTCATGTTGATCCGTTTAGGTTCACCTGTTGACAGCACACGTATCAAAAGGAAACACATTTCTATAACTTCTACGTCATCTCTCATGCACTGTTGAGCCTTCTGCTGCTTGTCTCTGTGCTTTAAGTTTGTGTCAAGGTGTGCTATAGAGTACGTACTGGAGTCTCAGTCAAATAGGTGCCATGACTGTGTGTCTTAATTCAGAATCTGCCTATATTTTGCCAGAGTTATTTTGGAACGGCTGCCAGGGAGTTCAAACAACCCACCTCTGGGCTTGAAATAAAGTGAGTGATGCCTACACAGTGCAGTTGGATGTCATGGGGAGGGCATTGTGTGCTCAAGTAGCAGGTGGAAGAGTAGCAGAACAAAATGCCTCGGCTACTTCTGCAGAGCAATGTCGTTGACAGAGCGTTGCTTCTTGGTTTGACAGCCTGTGGTCGGCAGCAAGGCAGGAATGCAAAAGCAGATATGCAAAAACTTTCAGTCACCAGGTATAATTGTGCTTCCTGAGATATTTGTAAAGTGGTCATCCTGGAATTGCTGTGACAAGATTGCAGTGAGATTTCCTCCTGGTATGTTAACAGCCCCCAAGTTCTTGATAAATTGTTTATTCTTCCTAAAGCAATAAGCGTACCAGTTCTTGGCTTAATTTCATCTTAAAATAAATTCCATCTATGCCATGTTCTTCTGCAGTGTGTGTCAGAATGAAGATCATCTTCTGTATATGTTCTCTGTTTAGCAGAAAGAATACTGCAAAATAAATTTACCCTGTAAGGAATATGGACATTAAAAGTTTGCTGTGCTGATGGTATGATTAGGAATAGTCTCATAAAAGTTTAAGGGTAGGGTAACACTCAATGCAGTGACAAAGCTATGACTCAAAACGTATTTTTTTATCTCCCCTTCTGCATCTGCTTCTTGTAACAAACACCCTTGCCACACAATTAACTTTAAAAAAAACCTTTGAATTTTAGGATTGGCTGTTGTAACACTGATGTCAGAGCTCCTAGGCCAGGCATGTAGTGAAAGATTATGGGAGCTTATATTTCTACTCATAAACTTCAGGAACAATTGAAAAACTCTGTAAAGAGTTAGCTGTGTGACCAAAGTATCTCTTTTTCTGGTGATGCCATCTGCACAGCAATAGTTTTTACCCAGTTAGGATTCCTTATGTTTTCAGTTGTTGTTTCCCTCCTGGGAGAGGATTGAAGTGCATGCATTATAAGTAGTAGTATCATTGGTATTGAAGGCAAATAAACACTTGGTATTGGAAAGAGGAAAATGACTTCTGATTAAGATGACCAGAAGCAAGGAATGGCATGAATTTCCACAGACAGGTCAAATGTAGAGGATTCACGTAAGCTTAAAGCAAGGATGTTAATGCTAAAGCAGAACTATCTTTATTCCAAAATGAGTTGGTTATTTCAGATTGTCAGTTTATAGTAAATAAATTAATGCATACATCTGGATGCAGAGTTATCTGTGCATTAACAGTGAGATTCTTCTGGATTAAAATGTGTAATCTGGTAAACTGATAGCTGAGCATGAAATGAGACAGGCTATGATGCCTACCTTGGAGACTGATGTTTCTGAAAAGCATATAAAGCAGGTGGCAGACAGCCTCATTGCCCTTCTGGCAATAAGGAAACAGAGATGGTATAGCTTAGGATGCTTCCTAATGCTAGCAAAAGTACAAATACTTACGAACTGTGAAGATAAGGATCTGTACTCACTTTCCTTCAGAGCAGCACAGCCATGTAAACTTGAGTGCAAGCTCTGTAAGAGTGGTTTCAGTGTTCAAAGGTGTGTTCCTTTCCCTTATTCTTCAGTTTGGGATGTCACAGTGAGCCACAGCTTCCTATATGTCGCAAGAAGGGACATTACGTAGTCACTCTGAGAAGAAGAGGCTGGACGAGGAAAATAGACAGTGTTTCTCCCCCTCTCCCCCCCCTCCCCTCCTGCACCCTAAAGTTTTTTTCTATCAGGTTGTTACTGTTCTTGTTTTTATATTCCACGAAGAAAAATCAATTCTATATGCTTCTACATTCTCCCAAAGGAGAAAAGGGTGGCTACTTAATTTCAGTCATGAGTGTTGAGTAAATGATTCTCTATGTAGGGGTGAGAGATCATTCAAATCTGTGTCCTTAAATAGGAAAAGCAGAAAGTCTAAACCTTTAGAGGTCTCTTGAGGGGAAAAAAAAGGAAGATGTTTGAGTTGAGGCTAGGCTGTACTTGAGGTAAAAATCACAAATAAAACGACTAAAGACTACGCCTTCACAATGAAAGGGTGTTTCTAGTTGACTAGAGTGGCTAAAAAGGCTAAGTGGAGAGTTTCCTTGGTGTTTTGGACAATATAAAAGTTCTACTTGTAATTTGAGCAATGAAAGTAATGAACATTCAGAACTATTAAGAGGATTAGAGGTTTCTAGACACTGAGAAAAAATTGCTGAAAAAGTATAAAGCCCAGTCTAGGAGCTTTAAGAAGTAAACCCTTCTAGTGCTATGAGGAAACTGTATTAAAAGATCTGTTGAACTAGGTGTATTTTACCTCGAGCCTGTGTTTTGTTTTCTGAAGAGCATTGCAGAAACACCTTCTCAAATAAATTTTTCAGGTAAAATACAGTGGAAAAATGGTTTTTCTGAAGCAGCAGCATTCTGAACAGATTCGTGCTTCTGTTTTCTGCTTTCTTCTTCTCCCAAGGACCCTCCTCGTCTTTCTCTGCGCAGAGCAAAGCTGACACTGTATCTTTTATAGGATCTGATGAGTGACAGTAGACTGTAAATTTATCGTTCTTGTAGAAGGTAAGCAAGAATGAGCTGTTTATGGGGATTCTATCTAAAAGCAGTTGTTACTCAGTCTGGACAATAATGGTTTCCCCTTTGTCTCTCTCTTTTTTTCTTTTTCTTTTTTTTTTTCCCCTAAAGCTAAGTATTGTGAGAATTTCTACAGCCTTTTTGATGAACTTTCTCTTGCACCATGACAATGTTTGATAGAGCACCTCTTTTGCTCTGAATTCCGTGAGTGTACCTTGTCACCACATCTCAATTATGTTTTGAGCACAATATGCAATATCAGGCTGTACCTCGTTGAAGATGTTCCCCAGAGTTCTACAAATGAAAGGAATCCATAAATTGCTTGTGAAACAATTTTACAATGCATTGTGCATCATTTTTATTTGTAAGGGTTACTGTTGTCTACAAGGAGCTTCACAAGCGTCGTTTAATTTTTGCAGTAGCCATTGTGTGTGATGGTGAAAAACGAAAAATCCTTTGCCTTTGAAGCCATTGTTTGAGGGTATCTCATCCTAAACTTCCTTCAAGGGATTTCTTTATTCTGCCATTCCAAAATTCACTGTCTGTTACAGGAGTTAAGGAAGGTTAAACTTGGCGTGACCATTTGAAGGATTTAAAAGCATAGCATCCTGGAGATAAAATAGAGCAATAAAAGAATTACATGATCACTGAATCAATATTATACCATTTCCTGTATTACGAATTCCTTCATTTATGGTGAAAAATACCTGTCTGTTTACTTCTTATCTTCTGTAAATATCACTTCTATTTTTTTTTTTACCCCTCCTCTTTCCTCCTCCCTGTGTATCTCCTCCTCTGTGATAGAATCAATTGCTCTGGGGATATTATATAAAGGAAAGCTTTCAGTGGAGTTTCCACTTCATCCACCTTAGCCACTATGGGGCTAAGAGGTGCCAGCCTTTTCATTCTCTGGCTGGCACTTTCCTATGCCAACGAAATAAGAAGAGGTAAGCTCCAGAAATGAAATGGTAGCAGATTGCCTGCTGGAAAAGATGGGGAGAATTAAAATAGCAGCACAGAGGTAGAAGAAGGCTGTGCATTTAAATGAGCTGGAATTTTAAGTTGCCGTGAATTTCTTAAACTTTCAAATGCTGAGGCTACATGGCTCAGGAGACATAGGTAGATGCTGCTTCCTTTGGAAAGATGAGTACCTACATCTGCTGCATTATTCCCTAGTTTGATGTGCTTAGAAAATATTTTTAGTTGTTGTTTTTCTTTACTGTGTACTGAGACTTCCCTAGTTATGGGAACTACTTGGCAGAAAACAACCATAGGAGTTTGGGAGCTTCCTTTTTTCAGCAATGAAGAAAGTGGATGATTGTGCCTTCCATTATTTTGGAACAACACAAGTACTTTCTTCAGGAAAAAGCTCATTTTGTTATTCAGCGTGTTAATAATCCTCTTGTAAAAGCTCTAATTTACTCTATGTGTAAATAGAGTAACTATATCAACTTGGTTTGAAGTGTTGAAATGGAGATCTCACACTGAAAACTGTTTTAGGAGGAATAGATGGTGAATTTTGTGCAGTGATCAGGGTTGAGGTAATATTCACTCTTGATCTACAGCATCATGAGATCAGATTCTGTGTTAATTTGTATTATTTGTTGGTACAGATGGCTGGGAATGGGAAAAATACCATCATCTTCATATTTCATTATTGCAGAAGAAAATAATTTATTTTTTCTTCTCCTACCATGGTTATTTTCTGACCTATCTTCTGAAGAATTTCTATTCTGTAGTAATAAAAAAGACTGCTTCTGTTAGGAAAAAAGTTCTCCCAAAACTGTTGTGCACAAGTCCTTTCATTTAACCTGTTCGCCTTCCAGAGTAGGAGTAGTACTTCCTTGGTTTCCTAACTTCATTTCCTTTCCATTGCATATTGCATCAGGGAAGAAAATAGCTCTTAGAAATATTTAATAATGCTAAAAATAATATTGTGATTCAGAATAAATTCATATGTTTGGCAAAGCAGCTCCACTGCACTGATGCACCAGCTTGTTAGTGGTCAGAGGGTTAAGTTTCCCCATCTCATGCAGACTATTTCCTCCACCTTGGTGAGGATTATGGTACACCCAGGTCTCAGTGGTGTTAATGTCTTATTTACTTAGAGAGTCACATTTCTTCTGCTTAATAGGCAGATACTTGATCAGGCTCAAGATCTGTGGAATTACTGTGCTCATAATTGCGAGCGGTTTCTACTGTAAGGTGCAACACTTATGCTTCTTGACACCACCTCATTCGTTTCACTTTTTTTATGCCTATTTCTTTTCCATCACTTAACAGGAAGGACAAGAAACCATGGCCACTATGTCTGCAGCACTTGGGGAAACAACCACTTCAAAACTTTTGACGGCGACACCTACCAATTCCCTGGCACTTGCGAGTATAACTTTGCTTCTGACTGCCGAGGGTCTTTCAAGGAGTTCTCTGTCCACATCCAGCGTGCTCTGAATAGCAACAACCACCCCCAGATCCAGTATATTCTGCTAACCATCGAGGACTTCATGGTGTACCTCAGACCAGAACTGGTTGTGATCGATGGGAGGATGTAAGTTCCTTTAGTATGATAGAATTTCAGAGAAATTCTGCTGGGAAGATTAAAAAAAAAAGCAGGGAAAAAAAATTAAAGCAGGAATGATTTTTATACACAGCTGTCTATGTACCAGTAAGGTAACTGCCATGAGCAAAAAAATAGCCCTTTGAAATCCAGCATAAAAATTGCATTGGGGAGGGGCTTCGGTATTAATCATCATTTCTACACCGGCATAAGGGAGGTTTTAATTCAAGTCAGGAAGAGATTTGGGTGAATTGTTCTTCTCACTGTGTAGGAAACAATGCAGCTCATGAGCCAGATCTTTCACTGGCATAAAATGACATTGCTCTGTTTGTTTTATGGCATCATCTTGACTTTACCATAGCAGATAGTCTAGCAAATCCTCAAATAGGAAGATGCATTTCTCCAGGATCTTTTTGTTTTATTTTGTGGCAGAAGAAAGGTGTTTTGGGGTTTTTTTACTGATCTCCATAAATAATTCTTTCAGGTCCAATGGCCATGCCTCAAGGGATTATAACATATAATGCACATCAAAATTTACACTAACTGGCATGTTGTACTTTTGCACAGTGAGCTGTAGTACAAGGAACTAGTCTGACACCATTACTGGTGCTAGATAGGGTCTTAGCTGAGCTTTTCCTGTCATTAGTCTGTCCTTTCAGTGTCTTTATATACACACTGAAGTAACTCATAGGTTAAGACAGAGTTCAGAAGATGGAAGAAACTGTCTGTTAGAAACAGATGCTTTTTTAAAGAAAAATCCATCGTAGGACTGGGGTTTTGCCCAGAATTCATCTTTTGCTCTGAAGTTTGGAAACCACTGCAATGAAAATCTGTTCAAAGACAGAAAATAATATTCAGCTTTGCAAGGATCATACTAGAAGGAATAACAAAATGACATGAAGTTATTAAAAAATGTATTCTTGCTTCAAATTGAAAAAAACCCTTTATTGTGTACTCAGGCCTTAGAAAGAACTCCATGAAAAACAGGCTTATAAATCCTTTGAAATTTGTTTTTCTTCAAGCAAACTGCTTGTTTGTTTGTTTGTTTTTTTCCTTAATGTTCATAAACCAACAGATCCCTTCTGAATAGGTTTTTGCTGCGTGGGGGATTTAGATTTTTGTAGAACTTAATTTCCCATATTGCTCTTTAAATGATATATGAGCAATTATTATGTACAATAACATTTCACACTACTGAAGTGAAAACTGTAAAGTAGAAAAATCTATGAATTTACCTTTTGGTACCTGATCCACATTGATTGAATGTACTAATATTAAAAAAAAAGGGATAAATATTCTGTGCTGTAATAGCTGAAAGATGAAAAGCTGCCTAATATTTTGTAATCCCTCTCCAAAACCAAGATCTCTTAAGGCCTCATTGTCCAGAGGATCAACAATGCAGCCAAAAGTAGAAATAATGTCTTCTGAGTTCCCACGTAGTACTTAGATGTGTCAGTTATTTGGCCATGGTAAAATGCCTGAGGTAAACAGTTGGGAAAATCCCAGTGGCAGCAAATCAGGAGATAAAACTCTCCCAGTCAAAAGACTAATGATATGCACAGACATACATGAATGAATCCTGACAGGAAACAAGTATATTGGCAAATCTGTAGGAAAATGAAATGGTCATTTGGACCGACTTCCAGTTTACACTACATCTGTCTGAATAGACTCTTGTTCTTTGGATTTTATAGGATCAGGCTGTTTGCCACATTCCCTTTGTTGTTGAATAAAATTCAACGATGTGACTTATGTAGTGCACTGTAAGACAGAAGGACAAGACAGGAGAGAGATTTGGCAAATTGATTCTTTATCAGCCAAAACCATCTATGCAAAATATCTTCTGTCACGTTAACAGCCCTTGCCATTGATAAGCTTAGTCCCATCAACTTAAAACAACTCAAGTCCTCTAAACACGCTCCTTTCTTTCCAAACTTTGCTGTCAGTCCCTGTATCTACCTGTGCTTTTTGACCTCTCTCTTGAGGAGGAAGAGTTTTGCAAAGGAATGTTCAATCTCTCTGAAATGGTTGTCAGATCTTTTGGTAAAAATTCTGTTGACATTGTTACTTCTTTCAGTGAAGCAAATGACAAGTGAGTGTTTGAATATCCCCTGTTAATACCACAGTGATGATGGCTTTCCCTTTCATTAGGCTGAAGACATCTGACATTTTGGCTTTTTTTCTTAAAGAGCCCGTACCCTCGGGGACCCTTTGCCTCTGAAATTGCTTTGCCTTTTAAAGGCAATGAGTTATCACATCACATGTCAGAGAGAGGATTTCATGCCTCATTAAAACAAGGCATCATGTACAGCTAGGATCAGGTAGACAAGAGACTGATTTCTCTATTCATTAGGGTATTTGGCTTATTCCAGGTATTCATGTCACCCCTTATGGTTCTGTACTGATGCAAAGTCTCTGATTTATTTATTTATTTGTTTATTTTCCTAGCGTGAAGACACCTTACTACAGCTCTGGTGTGCTCATTGAGAGCAATGACATTTACACCAAGGTTTATGCCAAATTAGGCCTGACTCTCATATGGAACCAGGAAGATGCACTGATGGTATGTGTTACCCAAGTCTTTTTTATTGGTGTCTCCTGGGTTTAACAGGCTGCTCTATACTGAACAGAAATAGACTGTCACAAACTGTTTGAACAGAGATGGAGTGTTAGGCTAACTCATCCAACTGACACTCTTAGTACCTTATTTGAAAACCAAAAAGTTCCTTTCTCTGCAGTGTGATGGAGGTAGCAGTATGGCATGCAGGTGACCTTACTTGTCTCCAGAAAGGAGCTTTCTGAGAAACAGCTGATGTTTTTCCTATAGCACCCCCACTATCCAAGCTGCATTTTCCTCCATTTGTCTTGTAAAGGACTTCCATCATCAACACTCCTAATTTATACCAAGGTTTACATTTTATCCCAGTAAGGGAAAAAAAGAAGAAGAAGAAACAAATATATCTGTGATTTTAAGAAGGCTTTCGTTCTCATCTTTATCACCATGGTGGCTGCTGCCATTATTGAAATGTAGGAGCTTCAGTCACTTCTTCCTGTTTCCTATGTTACTTTTTGCATCTGTGTTAACTATGTCACACATTCTTTTGCAGTAGTTACTTCTGTAAGAGTTTTGGGTTCACCATCACTTCCATCATTTAGCAACTTCCCTTTCAAGTAAATGTGTTTACTTTTGAATGTCTCTGTGCTCCAAATAATTATTTTCTGGTTTTACTTTTTTTTTCCTATTGCCTAGGTGGAGCTGGACAGCAAATTTAATAACCGTACATGTGGTCTCTGTGGGGATTACAATGGAGTTCCGATCTACAATGAGTTTATCAATGGAGGTGAGTCATCCTCCCATACTAAGAGTTATCACAGAAGATAGGCTGATTTCTCTGCATAGGAGTACCACAGCAGAGCCAGTTTCACCAGAGAGATTTCTGTGATTGCCCCGGAATCAACATTATGTTCCAGTGCTGCATTTCTTGTCTAAAGTTATTTTATTCCAGATGAATCATCTTGTTCTTTTCTCTCTTTTCTCATTACCACTTTAAATTTTTAAACACACACATAACAGCCATAATTCAAAGCAGAGACCTGTGTCTAACAGGCATATATGGTACCATAGTAATTGTTTTCCTTCATCAGCAGAGTCTCAGGAATCAGATACTCCTTGTTGTCAATTTTTGTATCTCAGCAAGTCCTCTTTATAATTTTTTCTCATAGATGTAAGCTACAATTCAATTACCTATGGGAATTTACAGAAAATCAGCAAACCCAATGCCAGATGCGAAGATCCTGACGAAACTCGGGCTCTCCCAAGCTGTAATGACCATGTAAGTATTCCTAGTGGTGAACTTCACTTGTGTGAGCACACGGAGACATCCTTGTGCTACGGGGAGTTAGTGTGTGAGGAGATGGGAAGAATTCGGCCCTTCCAGGGCAAATGGTTTCTTCTTCCTTTCTTGAATAACTGTTGATATTCATAAGACAACAGGTTTTCTGATAAGAGAGGAAGTGTCTAGAAGCTCAGTTGCTTATAAATCTTCTTAAATATTATTACTCTTCCTCCTCAGCGTGATGAGTGTGAGAAGTTGCTGACTTCCTCTGCGTTTGCTGATTGTCGGTTACGCCTTAATTTGGAAATGTACATCCAAGCCTGCATGCAGGACAAGTGTGCCTGTAAAGGAAAGGAGGACTCCTTCTGCCTCTGCAGCACCATCTCTGAGTACTCTCGCCAGTGTTCGCACGTGGGTGGCCGGCCCGGCGAATGGAGGACACAGTACTTTTGCCGTAAGCAGCTATATAAAATAAATATTTTTGGCTGTAGCAGTGTGAGATATTTAAATTCATTCCTTCTTTACTAAACTATAGGCATAAGTTATATATTTCATACCAACAGTGCAATAAATTACGTGCCATGTTCTTCCTGTGTTCTTCTATTGCCCTTATTATTAAGAACCCTTTTTTCAGCAAGTAGAAATTCTGTTCCAGCTAAAACAACCTGTGAGCTCTGATGCTGCAGGTGTCATGGAGAATTTGGCCTATTTGAGACAAAAAAAAATATAAAAAGCAGGGAAAGCAGCTCAGAAACAGATAAACATGCTTTGCCAGACAGAGTCTGGCTTGGGATGCCACTGACTTGAAGGGAAGAGGGGATATGATCTGTGGTTTCTGAAGAATGATGGACCTCACACTCAAATAACTGATGCTGTCTCTCATTCTTTCAGCCAAGACCTGTCCTGAGACCATGATCTATAAAGAAAGCAGTTCACCCTGCATGGACACTTGCTCACATTTGGAGATCAGCAGCCTTTGTGAGGAACACTACATGGATGGTTGTTTCTGCCCTGAAGGCAAGTGTTATTGCATATGGACCAAAACCAAGAGTTCTAGCAAAGGAAGTTAATAGTGAAAATATTAATGTAGTCAAATTATATCTTAAAAATGAGTACTGCTACTCATTATTTTGCCCCCTAGGGAAGCATAATTATAATATTTTATTTTTTTTTAAGGAAGTTCTAATTGATTAATCAGTGATTTTATAGTTATATCAACACAATGACAGGTGCTAAATCTTCTTTTTATTTCTCAACAAATGGACTTCTGCTAATATACAGAACATCATGCTTTTTAGGTCAAATAGTTCTGACACGATGGACATCATTTGCCCAGAGAGAGATAATGAGAAATAGTGAGGAACATTCTCAGACTTAATGTCAAACTTAGAAAAAAAAAAATTGCAATGATAGTCTAGAGATGTGGAAATGGCTTATTCTGGAAAGAGCTGGAATAATTTACTTGTTGTGCTTTACAGGAACTGTGTATGATGACATCACTGCAAAAGGCTGCATACCCGTTAGCCAGTGCCACTGCAAACTGCATGGAAAGGAATATGCACCTGGGAAAAGCATTATCAATGAATGTGAAGAATGGTGAGGATCAGGGTTGTTCATACACCTTTCTTGGAATGATTGTAAATGGATCTGTGTTTTTCAATCTTCTGCTTGGTCAGAGGAGACTTCCTGAGAATATCCTGAACTTAACCTTTCTGTTGCGTATCTATACAAACAACTTTCTGAAAGGTTTTCATGGCTCTATGGCATATGGTAGAGGGAAAATCTGAAGAAAATGGTAAAAGATACAGTTTTAAAACCCCCAGGGAGATGTTGCTGTTTGCTAGATTTACATATGCTTTCAGTGCTCTCAAATCCTGCAATATCTACAAGTAATTTTTTATTATTTGTCTGTTTATAGCACCTGCAATTCAGGCAGATGGACATGCAAGGATTTACCCTGTCCAGGCACATGTTCAGTGGAAGGAGGTTCCCATTTTACCACCTTTGATGGGAAGAAATACACCTTTCATGGAGACTGCTACTATGTGTTGGCCAAGGTACTGTGTGCTGTAGGGATTTTCTCCTATGGAGTAAATACAACTGTCTGTGTGCTGATACGTAACAGCTGAGAATTGTTGTTTTATTCCATTCTTATGGAATGAGGGTAACAGAAATAATAAAAACTGTACTGGAAAATTCAAGATGGACTGTAATAGCCCTGGGGGGAGCTGGGCACTTGGCACAACAGGTAGTGAAGACGGTAGACTCTGTATGTTGTCATTGTCCAGGGCAGTCATTCATGGGTAAGAAATCAAAGGATCACTCTGGCTGCATGGATAGGTAGATTGCCAACATTGGCAGGTCTTGGGATTAGAAGCTCTCAGACAGATCTGGAATAGGTGTTCCTCTGAGCATCAAAATCATCTGGGGAAAGGAGCTACGCAGCTATGTCATACATCAGTCCCTAAAACATCTAGTGTGTGTTCTTCTAGATGTCTTGTTGAACTAGAAATGATACCACTGAGTTAGTCTGAAAGACAGTTCAGCTTCCGTAGCCAGTGCTGAAATGGTGATCTTAAGATCCCAGTTCTCTAGTTATTGCTATTATAACTGATGATTTTAGTCTTTGTTTTGGGAATTGTCTTGTGAGATTTTTGGATTGAACTAATGGATGTTTATTTCCCTGTGATTGTAGGATACTGGACATGACAATCATGCTCTCCTGGCAGAGCTGGCTCCCTGTGGCTCCACAGACAGGCAGACTTGTTTGAATTCTGTTGTGCTGTTAGTGGATAACAAGAAGAATGTAAGTGTTCTGTGAGTTCTGCTAGATATGTTGAAAATTAGCATGTTTCGCTTACTTTCGAACAGTGACTAATTCTGTGCTGCTTTTGTGGATAGAGGAAGCACCTGAGACTTAAAAACAATTCTGGCTTCTGTCTCAAGAACTCAAAATACACCTAAACTGAGCAAAAGATGAGATGCAAATAAGCTGATGTTTCCCCCTCTTCCTTTCTCTGTGCTATATTACTGTTCTCACTGTATTCCAGACTGTCTGGAAGTAAGAAAACCATTCTTCCTCTCCTCATAGTATTTTACTTTATTTAGATAAAGTTTTATAGATCTAGATATAGATTTTATAGAAGAGATCCCATTCTTGAATGTTAATACCATCCAACCTTCCTAAATATTTACATTTTCCTTGACTTTAGTGTTGTGTCTGGTTGTGGAAATATCTAGACTATATTTATACATAATCTTTCATACATGTACACATATTTTCCTCCCGTGTTTCTGGTCTTCTCTGTCCTTGCCAGCAAAACTAGAACAAAACCAAACCAAGTCAGAAACCCATCATTTTATGTTTCTGTATGTACAGACTGGCATTTTATGAAGAAGTTTAACAAACTGCTTTCTTACCATGCCAGAAGCATATTAAACCATTACACTGAAGCTGTGATACGTGCTTTTGTAGGCAGTAGGAATTTGCTACAGATCCTGAGGGCCCAATATTTTCTTTTACTTGCTGAAACCAAAGTGCTTAATATAAACACGATTTGTGTTTTGTTACAGCTATAAATTGCTGTAGGCAGGTGTTGGTGAAACACTGAATATCAAGACGAAACCTTACTTGTATCCTACAGGTCTGCTGCCATGGTTGATATTCTTACAGATTCTTCCTTTCAAAGATTTTAAGTTCCAGTCACAGTCTAAATGTGAAAAACGTCTCCCCTCTTTTATTTATTTTTTTAAATAGTTCCTTTCTCTCACTGATTCTATTTGTTATTTTTCAGGTGGTGGTTTTCAGATCAGATGGCAGCGTGTTGCTGAATGAGATGGCAGTGAACGTGCCTCATGTGTCAGGTAAGGGATGTAGCCTTGTGTGGCATGTGTCACTCGCCTGTCTTTTCATCTTGGGGTGTATTTTTATCAGAGCAAAAGTGGAAGAGACACATATGAAATTTGTTCAGATATGGAAGAACTTGGGGATGAATGATGAATGTGGTTTACTAGTCATGACTGAGAATTTCATAGGCAGACTGACTCTGTATACAGCAGATAATGGAAAAAAACGTCCCTTCCCTTTTTTCATACATCTTGAATATACTTCTGCATGTAGCTTGAGAAAGAGGAATTGTAATGGCTTAGATTTAAAGCGGATAACCTGCCTATAAAGAGGAGTATTAAGCACTTTCCAAGTCTGGCTTTGAAATGACGTGTGTGTTTACTTCACAGTTCCTGTTTTGTCTTTCAGCCAGCTTCTCAGTATTCAAGCCGTCTTCCTACTACTTTGTTGTACAAACTTCTTCTGGGCTTCAGCTGCAAATCCAGTTGTTTCCAGTCATGCAGCTGTTTGTGACTGCAGATCAATCAGTTAAAGGAACTCTCCAAGGCAAGTGTCTGTTCAAATGGGAAGCAAAGCCATGCTGTTCCACAGCATGACTCCTAAGTCATGTATTCTTTATATGAGTAATAATTTGTGGTACTAATTGATAAAAGAGGAGGAAACTAAAAGGATAAACCACAACATTTAAAGAGAATTGACTCAAGAAAATTAGAAATGTGTTTTTTTATTGATTCATATTGAAGTGACCTATCACTCCAGTGCCAGTACATGAATATTTCTTAGAGTATTCCTTACTTTTCTGTTCAGTTTAATTTTTAATTATCCACAAAATCAGGTTTTTGGTGTGTTTTGTGGTTTGAATATCATCAGGAAACATAAAAAATACAGGATAGGACAGTGATCTTCTGAGACAGAGATGAAGGCATCATCATGAATATTCCTCTTCTCAAGAGGTTCTAAATTTAAAGTAGGGCTTCTAAATGTTCACTCTTTACATTATGCATTAATACTGAGGTAGAAGAATCAGCTGTATGATTTTCTGTTTCTAATGTTTGTGATCAGTTCACCTTTTAGAAAAAGAATGAGTAATAATTAGGTTAAATTTTTTACCTTCTTTTCCAATAGGTCTTTGTGGAAACTTTAATGGAATTGAAGGTGATGACTTTAAAACAGCCAGTGGGCTGGTAGAAGCGACAGGATCTGCCTTTGCTAACACATGGAAAGCTCAGTCCACCTGTAAAGACCAGGTAGAGAAACTGGAAGACCCCTGCAGTCTCAGCATTGAGAGTGGTAAGCACACTGATAAATCAGATGGCTGGTTTCTGTCAGAATGAGCAGTGTTTGCTGTATATTACTGCAGCAGATTTGTAAAACTGGTAGTGTGTCAGTGAAGTTTCTTTTCAGAGGACTGTCAAATTAATAGTTTAATTTCTGCCAGTATGTGCATACAAACATTGATTTCCCAACAAACTGAAGTGAAAGTTTAGGGAGGGATTGCAGAGGAATCCTGAGCTGGAAGATAAGGAAGCAGGGTCATTAATTTATGTTATCTGCAAAGGCAGCTTGTATTTTCTGGTATTATTTATCCCTATGTTTAACTTAGCTTTATGTTCCCAAATGGAAGGGGCTGTCACAATTCCATGTAGACAAGTTGAAGTAAGATGTGAATTTTGACTTTATGATTGCATGTCTACTGTTTAATAACAGAATCAGAGACTGAAAATGTATGTGCAATGATTGCATGTAGTTTCTCCACTCCCCAGAGTGTCCACAGTTCTCTTGATTTGTATTATTGCATTTATGTGTCAACATGACTAGATGTGGCACGGGAAGATAAATGAATGTAAGGAATTGAATGATAACAATTTAATTTTTCTCCCTTCCCCCGCCTCCCCAGCAAATTATGCTGAGCATTGGTGTTCTTTGCTGAAAAATCCAGAGGGTCCTTTTGCAAGATGTCACTTAGCCATCGATCCTACAGAATACTACAAGGTATTGTAACCCTGCCCTCTTTTCAGTACTCCTTTGTTTCAGTCAGATGATTATAGATATTTATCATTGTTCAAACCTTTGGGATGTTACAGAGTAGTTTGCCCCTAAGAGCTGGTGAAGTTTTTGCAGTGATTAACTGAGGCAGCACTGCATGTATCCAAATAATCTCCTGTGGTGAGATTCTTTTGGAGGTCCGCTGCAGAAAAAGGCAAATGTGTTCCTCTGGTTTCTTATGCTTTGTATTTAATGTACATTTTTATTGGATATTTGAACTGGAAAGAATCACAGAATCATTGAATGGTTTGGGTTGAAAGGGACCTTGAAGATCATCTAGTTCCAACCCCTCTGCCATAGGCAGGAACACCACCTCCTAGACCAGGTTGCTCAAAGCCCCATCCAGCCTGGTCTTGGAAAGAAGATTGAAGAGATTCAAGTGTGCATAGAAAGTTGAAGTGTACCCTTATGCATTAGTTATTACTAAGTCAGAGGGAGGGGGAAAGTAAATATTTATTAAATTTCCTGTGTTCATTGGAATGTAACACTGAATAATTTTCATAGCAGAATCTCCACCTTTTTTTTTTTTCCTTTGTGCTCATCACTTTTGAGCAGTGAGGCTTACCTGAGCAAAAAGGAAGAAATTCCTAAGTCTTTGCTTATCCCTGGAACTCCGCCTGAGCTCAGATATTGTGAAGATCTTCATAGATCTGGTTAATATTTTACCATCATGATTTAGAATTTTTACGGACAACGGCTTTTCTACAACCTAGAAACTTTCCTAGTTTCATGTAACTGAGAAAGAATGGTATCAAAATCCTTTAAGAAAGGTGTTGTTAGGAAGCTGGTTACTTCTTAAAGGTTCAAGAGGCTTGGCCTAGGTTAGGATAAGCATCCAAACATTTTCATTGTGTGTGAAATGAAGCTGCACTTTCAGTCTTTGTCCATTCCTTCCATTGTTCTCTGATCATGGGAATTAATAAGAACAAGATCAGGAGGGGGACACAGGATATTTCATAGTAACTGAGTTGGACTTACCCACTGGTTTCCTGTGGGCTTACTGACCCTTTTGTTCTTTTTCAGAAATGTAAATATGACACCTGCCTCTGTGAAGACAATGAAGAATGTTTGTGTGCTGCCCTGTCCTCTTACTCACGAGCCTGTGCTTTCAAAGGGATCATACTGGGAGGCTGGAGAAAGAATATCTGCAGTAAGTAGTGGAACTATTATCCTCAGGGAATTAATTAGCCATGAGAAAATAAGAGGCTTCTCTCTGAATTTGGTTGTCAGTCATCTCAATGTTAAGGATTTTGGAGTATTTTAGAAAAATCTAACAGACATAAAAGAGGTAGTGCTTAATATGGTTACTAATATGTGTTATAGTCTTGAGCTGCCAATTCTTCATAGAGTATTTAAAAGTAGAAAGCAGTATTTTTCACTTTCACCCTCTTGCCCCAATTTAAGTAATAATGTTGTTTCTATCTTTGACTCATGGAACCCCAGCCATCATGGCTTTTACATTGTCTTTGCTTATCAGAGTCTTTGTTTATCATTGTGCTTGCTTTTCATCAGCAGTACAGTATTATTGAGACTAGTTTATTATATTGTGCTCTCTTTCAGACTGTCAGTAGGTGAAACAAATATTGATATGAAAGCAGAGACTGTTAGTAGTAGTTAAAAAGAAATCTTCAACTGGTGAACAAAGTTAGGCTAGCATTACTTGTGATTTAAGATCTTTTTGTACTTTAATAAATACTAAGGAAGTATTTTTACCATTCCATGCTGCACAGCCAAAGAAACCAAATCAGAAACGTCAAGGTTAAATTGTCCATCCTGCACCCCTCGTTTATCAGTTTGCTTATTTTCCCTCCAGCTAGTGAAGTGTCTGCCTGCCCAGGAAATCAGATCTTCCTTTACAATCTCACGATGTGCCAGCAAACCTGCCGTTCCCTTGCTGATGGTGAAAAGCATTGCCCGCAAGACTTCGCTCCCATGGATGGCTGTGGCTGCCCGTATAATACATACCTGGATAACCAGGATACCTGCGTGCCCATCTCCAAGTGCCCCTGTTATTACAAGGGATCATATCTGGAACCTGGGGAATATGTCACAAAAGATGGAGAGCGCTGGTATGTTTTATTGAGGCTTCTTGGTTGGGTTTTTTTGGTTTTTTGTTTTTTTTTTGTTTTTTTGTGGGGATAAAAGCCTTTTTGAAATTTTTCTCATTAGGTGTAAGCTGCTCAGCTTTTTCTTCGGTGCTTTAATGAACATTTGTAATACGTTTTGCATTCTGAGCAAAGCACCAGCCTGTCGCTATGTAATTTATTAATAATTGAGAAGTGCAGCTTTGGTTGGAGGAGTGAGTACTGGCCTTCAGAGATGAATCATAGAATAGTTCTGGCTGGAAGAGACCTTCAAGATCATCAAGTCCAACTTTATTGATATTAACCATATCAAAAACCACAAACCATGTCCCTAAGCACAACATCTAACCGCCTCTTAAACACGTCCAATGCCTGCCAACCCTTTCTGTAAAGAAATGCTTCCTAATATCCATCCTGAACCTCCCCTGGTTCAACTTCAGGCCATTTCCTCTTGTTCTGTCACTTGTCACCAGGGAGAACAGACCAACTCCTGGCTTGCTACAACTTGCCTTCAGGTAGTTGTAGAGGGCAATAAGGTTTCCCCTCAGCTTTCTTTTCTCAAGGCTAAACAGCCCCAGATCCTTCAGCCTCTCCTCATAAGACACATGCTCCAAACCCTGTAGTAGTTTTATAGCCCACCTCTGTACCCTCTCCAGAACCTCAATGTCCTTATTGTTGCTCTGGAGCTGCCCTGCAAATAGGTTTGGTTTTGGTTTTTGCGGGGTTTTTGTTGTTTTTTTTGTTGTTTTGTTTTTTGGGTTTTTTTTTAAAAAGGAAGGTAAAAAGCCAGTTACAATATTAATATTATTATTGTTATAGTGGTTCTGTTTCCTTTTCTGTCTGAGGCCAATTCCTTGTGTCATCCACTGGAGGAAGGTCCCCTTGATATGTATTTGCTGTAGCATAGGCTTTTGCAAGCAACTTTCATGATTCTGGTATTTTTTTATCATGAACTCTGACAACTGTTTGCTGTATGAGTCACTGTGAAATACTTCCTTCTGTCATCATCCATAGCATATAAGATAATATATTAGCAGCATATGAGTTGAATAGGCATGAAAATACACTGTGTATCCAAATGAAGGCTTTGATTGAAATTATCATTCCTGTCTGATCCTTATTATCTGTTTGCTGTCTGTTTCTCTATTAGCTGCTTTCTGAGTCATCAGAAAACATAGCATTAAGGATTAATTGAACAGATGTCATTCCTTAAAACATAACCTTTCTGTGCATGATGCCTAAAATCTTGCTACACTTTTTTCTGCAAGTGAAACTTTGAAAGAGTTCACCTTGAAATACCAGTAGAAATTATGCAGCATGTCTCTGATAAATACTCATAAGCTAATATAAACAAGTCCTTAGGTTTAAATTGAACACACTCAGCTTACTTTTCTTTCAAATTTCTACTTCCCTTCTTTTCTAGTGTTTGCCGAAATGCAAAGGTCCAGTGTACTTCAGTGAAAATAAGAATGAAAGGTAAGAGACAGTCTATAAAATATCATAAAATAAAAAGCATAACTCAACCTCCAGAGCCAAATCTACACCTTCCCTTTGAATTCCCCATGTATTTGTTTTGTTTATTTGTTGGGGGTTTTTCTTTTTATGTGAAACTCTTACATATTTTCACTGTGTTCTGTCTTCTGTGACTCTCTTTTTTTCATAAGAGGAGACATACCCTGAGATTTCTGTCTCAGTAACTGCCATCTTTCTCATACATTGCTTTTGCCTTTTCTTAAGTCATTTAAACCAAAAATGTACCTTTCAGGTGTAACAGAATGTTCTTCCAACAAGACGTACTTTGACTGCAACGCATCCCCGAAGTGGACCTCACGAACACCTGTACAACTTAGCTGTCATACTCCTGATGTTGTATGTATTCAGTTTTTCTCTGTGCCATGTTCCCTTTAGTCTGTGTTCTTTAAATGACACAGAAAACGCATCTGTAACGAACAGTTCATTTCTCTTTGGTTTAATCTTCCTTTCTTCTCTCCCTAGTGATAGTGCTCTGTTGCCCATTTCATGATTCCCTTTATGGTTTCTCTCTCCTTTTCCTTCTTGCTGTGTCCTCCGTAGAGTTGTACTTTCCGAGTGAAATTTTTTATTTCAGCTCTTAGACAATCAAAAAGGAAAAGAAAAACCTTAGAAACCTTAGAAAACTATTCAGTATTAGACTGTTTGGGTATAAATGCATTTTTTACCAGAGTGCTTATGAAGAAGTGGAATTAAAATGCAGTGATTTTTCATAAAGTAACAATTTCTCTTTCTATTCCTTAGTTCCAGGAAGAGTGTGTCTCAGGCTGTGTGTGCCCTGAAGGTCTGTATGATGATGGCCAAGGGGGCTGTGTTGAGAAGAAGGACTGTCCATGCATTCATAACAACCAGTGGTATTCTTCCGGACAGAAGATAAAAGTGGACTGCAACACCTGGTACGCTGTAATTTTTTGCACCGTCTTCTAGAATATATTGTATGCAGCAAATTAATAGTCATGTCATGCTCTGGCAGGAGGGTTGGACACGATCTCCAGAGGTCCCTTCAAACCCCTACTGTTCTATGATTCTATGTCTAGGCTTATGTTTACAGTGGCTGCAATAGCTGCAAGTATAAACCTTTATTTTCAGCTGTATCTTTTGCAGTCTGAGGAAATACAGATCATGCTGAGAATATTGGGATAAGAACTACCTTTATTTGCTGTAGGCATCTCTTATAGTGAATTCATTTTTTAAACAGAAATGCTATCAGACCTAAAACATGTAGCTGGCCAGAGTTAAAATCATGTTACAGGCTTAAAATCAAGCTAAAATATTGAAGTTGAGACTTAAGATACTCTAACACTGATGTGCGTACTGTGCACATCATCATGTTATTTCGGGTAGCTGCTTGGTTTGTCCTGCAGCTTTCCAACAAGCATGCTCTTGGTGAGATATGAAAATTCAACTCCTCTGCTCTCTTTTAGTACCTGCCAAAAAGGGTTTTGGAGCTGCACTGAATATGTGTGCTATGGGACTTGCACGATATATGGAAGTGGCCATTATATCACCTTTGATGGAAAATTCTATGACTTCGATGGGCATTGTGAATATGTTGCTACTCAGGTAATGCTCATTGGGAGGCCTAAAATGGTATCTGATTGCCTTGAAGATCTACTTTCCTTTCTGGTTTTGTCATTCCATATTGCCTGCCATGCTTCTTCCTGAAGTGTTTACTCATTCTGCCAAGATAAATTCTGTATTTTCAGTGCAGGCAAGCTGTGTGTAGTTTTTCCTAATACAGTCGTCATAAATTGTATGTAACAGGACTATCTGGCAGTGAGAGCTAACAGCTCACTATTGGTTGTGAAACAAATCAGCATTCTAAGCTTGCAAAGCAAAGATACTTGTATTGAAAGATACATTCCTCATTTTGTTTTATTGTCCCACTTGTTTCCCAGATTTTGCCTCACATGAGACACTATTAACTGTTTATATGTATACAGAGATGTATGTGTGCATGTTCATGCATCTGGAAAAATATATGTATGTAGGATTTCATGTATGAAGGAGCACTAATGGTTTCTACATTGTGGAGATTTAAATGATCGGCATGATTATAAGATTGAACTAAAAATTAAATATTCTACCTAATCTTCTTATGCTCATTTTTTCCTTTTTCAATAGGATTATTGTGGTGACAAGAACTCCAGCGGCTCCTTCAGTGTCATCACAGAAAATGTCCCTTGTGGAACTACAGGAGTCACCTGCTCAAAGGCTATTAAGATGTTTCTTGGAGTGAGTAATGATACTCAGTGCATATATATCAGTAGTAAAGTATTACCAAAAAAAGTAATGCTCCAAAGCAATATCCCTAAAAGCAGCTATTACAATTAAAGGTTAGAGGCCCTATCAAATTAATCTGTAAAGGTGTAGATTCTCAGGTACCGAAACCTCTCACAAAAAACCATGCTACACCACTTTCTGTCATCTTGGGAAGTCATCCCAGACTCTGAGTTACTGGATTCAGAATGAGTTTTATTGCTACAAGTGTCTAATATTTTTGTTTTCTCACAAATGTTGGTGTTATAATATTTCTCTTTTTGTCATTCCAGAAAACTGAACTGAAACTGGAGAACAAAGATTATAAAGAAATTCAGCGTGATGTTGGTGATGATATCCGTTATGGGAACAGGACAGTAGGCCTCTACCTCGTTATTGAGGCTAGCAATGGTCTGATGCTTATCTGGGATAAGAAGACCACTGTCTTCATCAAGTTGACCCCCGATTACAAAGTTAGGACCTGTCTATCTTTTTCTGATAGTAGTAGCATGAATAGATATATGAGATAAGGAAACATAAATATTCTTTTATTCTGACTCCATGTTTAATTCCTATATCCTCTGCACGTTGATGATTAGCTTGGCTTATCACTATCACAGCTGGAGAGGTGCTACTGGAGGTCTTAGACTTCCTCCCAGTGCCTTCCAGAGGATGCACGGCATGTGATTGCAATAAAACTAAAAAGTTAAGGCATTCTGACTGTGAATATTAAGAGCCAAGCATCCAAAGTCATTTAGGGGATGCAAACTGACTCTACATGCACTTGGAAACCTGCATGGAATCTCAGCCCTGAGTTAAAACCAAACTGCCTCTGCAATGCACAGAGATAGTTCTGATTTCTGAAAATCGGTGTGCTGACTTGTAGAGTACTGAATTTACTGGGCTGCATGAGGAGGTATGGGGTTGTATAAACAGGGACATACTGTTGCTTGAGAGGGCTGATGCACCTTAAATAACACTACCAAAAAATGTGGGTAAGCTGCTAAGTTCTTACTTTTGAGTCCCTGTCACTTTTTTTTTTCCCCATAGATGAAGAAATGGGG
The DNA here is from genome assembly GCA_025331215.1 of Actenoides lindsayi. Lineage (NCBI taxonomy): Eukaryota > Metazoa > Chordata > Aves > Coraciiformes > Alcedinidae > Actenoides > Actenoides lindsayi. The sequence continues at coordinate 31,034 of WTSP01008902.1, forward strand.
CTCGTTATGTTAGAAGCTTTTGATAAAAAACAGTTTTGAGCAGAGTGAAATTCCCTCAGGCTTGTACGAATAGCTGAGTTATGATAAATTGAGAAGAATGAAAAAAACAATTCTTCTCAGATGAAAGAGGCTTAGTCACTCTTTAATGTTATAAGTTGGATGAAGGGCCACCACAGAAACATGGAAATACACTAGATGCAGTTGATTCCCAGGAGGGAAGACGTATCAGCTGAGTAGTTTGCTAAGTACAGACAAATAAAGGTTTAATTTCTGTCAAATGATTTGGAAGTAAAGATGAAAATGCATCATTTACAGAGTGTCAGTTGTCCTTTTTAATGTCAATATTTTGCTCCTACTTTACTTGGAGTCTGTTTCTCACTTCCATGGTATGCATATTTAAAAAGCTGTGGATATGTTAATTTTCTTTTCCAGGGCAAAGTGTGTGGTCTGTGTGGCAACTTTGATGACAAATCCAACAATGACTTTACAACAAGGAATGGGCTGCTGGAGACTAATGCTCTGAAGTTTGGGAATTCCTGGAAACAGTCTCCCCTGTGCTCAGATGTCACAGAAGAGATTAAGCCCTGTGACATGAAACCACATCGGAAGTCCTGGGCAGAGAAAGAATGCAGCATCATCCGGAGTGAAGTCTTCAAAATTTGTCACTCAAAGGTTTGTAGAGGGCAGTAAATGATGGGACAGCACAATGCATTTCTGGTACTGCAGATGCAGAGAGTCCAGCAGAAATGAAGAGATGGTTAAATAGAGTAATTTTCAATTAAGTCTTCAGTACAGCTACAGGTGCCAACACATTTCAGCTAGTCTTAGTCAAAGTGGTTTGAGTATTTGTGGCAATGGGACCATGTCATTAGCGGTACCAGACCCGGCTATACAAGCCCATGTCATCACCACCATGTCACCACTGCTGCTGCGCAAGTTAGTGTCATAAATTTCACCTAAACAAGTCTGTGTGGTGCAGCTGCACCATCTCTTGTTGAGAGACAGTCAATACTGCAAGTTCCGAGAGGCTTTGCAGTCAGCAGCCTCATCTTCTGACAGAAATTCTGTGTTTGAAAGGTGGCTGTTGAAGAGACCCCACTGCTCTTTTGAATACTCAACCTACAGAAGGGATCTTCCTGGAAACCATTGACATTGCACAGTTCAGACAGGCTTGGCTGCTGGTACTGCGCCTCCAAATTGTCATAGCCTACACTACATCAGGCCCACACCTTCTGGAGCACAGGCACAGACAGCACTCATCTCTATTTCTTGTCTCTTTCCTGAAGTATTGTAATGTTAACAACAGTTTGTTCTTAACTCACAGTGGAAAAGTCACAAAGAACTAGTAATTCAATTAATATATATTGGTTCTATGTTGATTGGCACCTAAAATCCAGTCGCTGTTGCTCTTGCAGTCCCAAGCAAAAAATTGGAACTGTTTTGCTAATGTGTCACTGGATAAACTTCAAAACCTGACAAGCACAAAATTCTCTGCTTCATATTTGCTGTGTAGAGCAGCCTTCCTGCTGTTTCTTACCACTTGGTTGGGAAAGCTTGGTGAAAGATAAGACTTCAGTGGCATCAATCCAACCTGGGTTTGAGAGCAGTATAATGGAACTCTTAGAAAATGTGGGCGCTGCCAATGACATTTTATTTTTTCAGTCATAGCAAATTATGAAGGCACTAGATTACTTTAAGTCTATTATTATCCAAAGTACATTAAGCTATTTCAAGCCTGTAATGTTTGTTTATGATTCAGTAATTCTTTGAAACTGTCTTATTCCTGCTCAGCTCATTTCCCATATCTCAAGAGATCTCTCAAGTTCACTAGTTTGAAAACTAATCTGGAGATGAACCAGGGCATTGTTTTGTTCCCCAACAGGTGGACCCGATGCCTTTCTTTGAAGCTTGTGTTCATGATGCCTGCTCTTGTGACAGTGGTGGAGATTGTGAGTGCTTCTGTTCTGCGGTTGCTGCCTATGCTCAAGAATGTACCAAGTCTGAGGCTTGTGTTTTCTGGAGAACTCCTGATATATGCCGTGAGTAGCAGTTAAACTCAACTGTGTCTTTCTGGCTGTGGTCAAAAAAAAAAAAAGATCAAATAAATAATTTGTGTATTTTCTCTTTTTTTTTTTTCCTGTTCTTTTTTTTTGTTCCTTTATTTTTTTCCTTCCCCCTCCCCCCAGTCTTTTTTTTTTTTTGTCCTCTCTTCCTTTTCTCTTTTCTTCCTGTTCTTTTTTCTCTTTTCTTTTTCCTTTTTGTTGTTGTATTAAGGCTAGGTTTCATGTTAGCCTTCTGTGTTGCCAGATAATTCATGAACTGCAGCTCCTGTTACCTTTCTTCTCTCATTTTTTCGAATTATTGAGAATTTCATTTTAGCAGAAGCATATGGAAGTACTTCTGTGTAAACGAACCTAGTCAGTATTGAGTACATGAAGCAGTGGTGCTCATGCTCATACCAGTACATCATAAAATAACGTAAAAGAAAATTTAAATTAACATTTCTCCAAGAAGTGCTCAAATCAAAATGTTGACATTCTAAGTGGCAGGAATGTTGGGTTGCTTTTTTTTTTTTAATTTAAAAAACTCTTTCTGATTCAGAATTAAGGCTACTTGTAGATTTTAAGTGTAAGAAGTCAGTGAAAGATTAGTTCTAAGTTTCAGTCAGCTCTGATATATAAGTTTATAAAAGCTCTTTCCTGATCAGAGCTACATTCTGGCAAGCTTGTTTTTAATCAAGTTCTCTTTTCTTTTTTTCTCATCAGCAATATTTTGTGACTACTATAACCCTCGTAATGAGTGTGACTGGCACTATGAACCTTGCGGCAGTAATATCACAACCTGCAGGATGATTAACAATGTCAACACCAACTTTACAGTACCATACCTGGAAGGTAATAAATTCCTTGCCACTTTTGTATTTTATTTCCTATAACTTTGTCCAGGTATTATTTAGTGAATATGGAATAGTCAGTCAGCTTGAGAAGATGCTCCTAAATCTGTTACGTTGAATTTGTCTCTAGTCTTATATAAATATTTCGTATAGTGTAATTTATTATTTATTAATATCAGTGGATGATAGCTACATTGCTGTCAGCTGTAAAATTAGGTCTCTGCTTGGAAAATATTCTGAAACATGCAATATTATTACACCATAGTTATTTTGCATCCCATCCTAAGGGCTTTTAAAGAGAAGAAAAACATTTTACATGAAAAAACAGGAAGTTGGGGATTTTTAACCTTATCATTCTTTACATATCAGATCCTTCTTGACTTTATTAATGCGCAGCATTCTCCCACCTTTACAATGGAAAAATATCTTTGATATCAGACACACTGATGCAGCTATATATTGGATTCTTAATGGAAACCACAAAATAATGTCAGAGGGTTACTGGGGGCTACCGGGGGCTACCTCCTTTTTTAGAGTATTTAATTTGTAAACATGATATTAGTAGGTGGAAGCTTGATAAGTGAAAAGGAATTTCACATTATGGGGACTGCAGTGATCCAAGAATGTGAATGATTTTAGAAATATTTTCTCTTTTATCACATGATAAAGTTGAAGAAAACAGGAACTTTTTGGCTACACAGTCTTTTTGTTCTGGACTGGAGACAGTTATCTCCAGTTTAGGGATTGGAAAGAATTGCCAGAGATTGACTTTGCTGTTTTAATCCTTCAGCTGCTAGTAATGAAACTAGAGAAATGAAAAAGAAATTACATTATAAATATATATATATATATATATAAAGTCCATGTTACAAAATTATCTCCATGTTTTGAAATAGCTTGCTTTACATTATTAGAAAAATTTGGAAAGTGTCACAAGGCAAATTATTATATATCTAATGGAGATGTTTCTTTGTCTTATAGTTACTATCTGCCCATAGTAATTAATGTAAATCAGGAGTTTCTCCAAGATCTTGAAGTAGGAAAAATCAACTTCCCTAGTTTACATGACTAAACTCTTATTTAATCCTCCTCACCCCAATATTATCAATGAGAATTATTTGATTGAAGTCTTCTGTAAAGATTAGTTGTCCAAGGTTTAATCTGAATTGCAAATTTTCAATTTCTTTCACTGTGCTTGATTCAGTGAGAATCGTTTACCTTCGGAAAGTATTCTGTCATTGAGTTAACTCTTTAGACACTGTCTTCATCCTCCATGACTGTTCAACTTGTAATCAACAGGTTGCTACCCCAGATGCCCTGAGGACAAGCCTGTTTATAATGAAGATACAAAGGAATGTGTGCGAGGAGATGAATGTGGCTGTTACATCAATGGGACTTATATTCCTCTTTGGAACGAAACGATCACAGAAGACAATTGTACAAAATGGTATATAAAAAATGCAAAAACATCTGCAGGCATTCAGGAAAGAATTAATGTATGCTGGGCCTCTTGCTTACTTTAATGGGCCTCAAGCAAGTAGATTTTCAACTTGAAGTGCTTGTATGCTCTAGCATTTACCCGTACAAATCAGACAAGCATTGCCATTTATTCCACTTGTGATGTAAACTCCAAAAAATGCAGTTTACAATATGTGTAGGTTCTAACCTTTTCATTCATAATTTTTCAAACTCTTATTAATCCATATTTTAGGTTGATAGTGTCATTATAATAAGCATATTAGCAAATCCATTAAATATATTCTTGAAACTGTCATAAATGGCATGAAACCTGGGGGTGTCTCTAGAGCAACCTTTTGACTCTAATGGCTCTTTGAGAGGCTACTCTGCCTTGTGTTCTCACTTAAAACTGGGATTCCAAAATCACTGCAATATGAAATGATTTGTAATAGCCCTGAAAGAGACAGCTGAGTCTGAACTGCTCGTTCCTAGGCCTCACTAATGAGAGCACCGACATCCATGACTCCACATGGTGACCAGAGACAACAAAAAACCTGATCTAGCTAGAAGTTTACTGCTTTGAAAAACAGTGGTTTTCATTGCACTTTTGCAACACAAAGTGGTTCCTGATAGTTTTAAGGTGATGTACTTAAAGAACGGAAGAGATTACTTAGTTTGAATGAAATAATGATAGGCAGTATTGGAAAATATTACACCCAGAATAATATCCTGTAGCATGTAGGAGGATCAAGTGACAGTTCTCTAGGTTTCTGTGCTCTTGGCTCTCCTAACAGGTGCCATAAAACATCTGCAATGTTTTAACCTTTGAAAATTTTGCTTTTAGTGTCTGTGTCCCCCCAGGATCCATAGAGTGCACACCAATCCCAGGTAAATAATTTATTTCTACAAATAAAAAGAAAAAAAAATTGCATAGAACTGCTATGTCTGTCTCTAGAAAAGACCTAGTACTGATTCAGAGTAATTCTTTCCAGTGCAAGTGCAAGTTGTGGCCAAAGAAAATTGGGCAACACCTTTGCTGAACCTTGCTGTTAGTAGTTCATGTTCAACCTTTGTCTCATGTCCCTTTATTCTTTCTCCCCATGTCCCATATACAAACTAATGGATTTCACTACCTGAGTTTGCACTCCCAGAACATGTAGCATTATGGAAAAGCATTGGGTAGTAAATGGCAGTTGTTATTTCTCTCAGAACATTTTAAAACCTGTTTTGTAATCCTGTTCTTTTCAGTGTTTTTATGCAGGGCTTTATTAAATAGGTTTTAGTGTTCTCTAAATGTAAAGATAAATTAGTGTGACATGTTAGATTTAAGCTTCAGGTATAGCTCTGAAAGGAGCATGCATGACTCATGTAAATGCTTATTACTAGTCCATAAGTATTTTGCCTTTGTCTCTTGCCTGGTAGGAGAAAAATTACACAGTAAAGCTCTTTCTTGCAGGTTGTCCTTGTGTCATCAACGGAACGAGTTATGAAGTGGGTGAAATTGTGACAACTGTACAAGAAGGCGAAATATGTATAACATATATTTGTGCTGAAAATGGTTCTCTAGCAGTTGGAGGTACTTATCCTTGTCCAACATCTACTTCACCAACATCTACTTCAATCTACACTCCTACCAGTACTCCTAGTACCACCACCACCACTACCACAGGTAAGTCCTCAACAGCGATGCACATCTAAAAATTATTTGCTTAAAGGAAAATACTTAAAAGATAGAATGTACAAGTATATAGGCTTATAGTTGGCACGGATAGAGTGATACTTATGAATAGTTTTATCACACTGCGCTAAGAAATATTTTTAACACTTCGAGTTGATTTACTTCTCATGGAAGAAATCATGACTATGAATGTACAGGGTGCCCTCCTGGAAAACATTCTAGCATCTCAGTATCCTGCTGGGATAGTAGAAATTGTCTCATAAAAAAAAAATATAGAATTAGGATATTTTAAACTACTATTATATTTTTTTTTCTAAAGCTTGCAGATGATAAAAAGTTTTGTGTTTTCTTTTTTTTTTATTTCAGGTACCACTACAAGATCTCCAGCAAGTACAAGTAAGTTTTAAATAGAAAATTAAGTTGTTAAAAGATGTCCAAGGAGCATTTAAAGGATAAGTAAATCAAAGACAGACACTGCAGGAAAATATTTTAAAAAGAAAAATAAATAATTGTTTTAAATAGCAAATATGTCGTAAGTATAGAGAGAAGAAAGACCTTGAAAGGCTTGTAATTCAATTTTGATGTGAAGCCTCCTGTTGAAAAAACCTAGTGATACAGAAACAATTTTAGAACTCTTTTCTCTTGGAAAAATGACAAATTGCAATGTATTGCTCTAGTCCTTAATGGAATAGAATATGAAATTCATCTTCTTGGAATGCACTCTCTAAGCTCAGGTGATGAATCTCTGTCTTCTCTTGCAGCTCCATGCTTTGAATTAATCTGTGAGTGGACTGAGTGGTTTGATGTTAGCAAACCTGAAGAAGGTGGTGGTGACTATGAAACCTATGAAGAAATAAGAAAGGAACATGGAGACAAAATATGTGAAGCTCCTGAAGAAATTGAATGCAGGGCTAAAGATAAACCTGATGTGAGCTTAGATGATCTTGGCCAGAAAGTAGAGTGCAATGTCACATATGGACTAATCTGTAAAAATGAGGAACAAGATGTAACTATGTGGCAACTTTGCTATAATTACGAAATCAGGGTAAACTGTTGTGAGTGGCATGAAACTTCTTGCGAGACTACACCGCATACACCAACCACCACTTCAACCACCCGCAGCACAACGGTACCCACTACCACCTTCAGGCAGACGACAACAATTACCACCACGGCCATACCCACGCCAACCATCACCACCCTAGTACCTTCAACCTCTACAGGTATTTAACAGACAAATACTCTGCCCTTGCTTAACCACAGAAGGAATAAAGGGCTGTTGGCTCCTAAAGATATGTCATCTCTACAGCGGATACTGAGCTGGCAGGAAGTCTTGCTTAAGCTGGTTTGGAGCTCTACCCTTCTGCTGTAGAGAAGATTCCCAGTAGGACCTGTTGTTTGAGATTAGAATAGGCCTTGGTTTAGAGTGCTACTGGTTTAGGTGTTGTCTGTGTGGGGCTGTGCAGAATTCCTTCCCTTTCTCCTCCTGCCTTCCCTCTGTCAGTGCTCATGTTTGCCTGTGGTTATAGGTCTAGGAAGGAAGGATGTCCCTGGCAGGCTTTTGGGAACAGTTTCATTCTGCAGCTTGCTGCTGGCTGTGAACACTGGTCTAGAGCTGCTGAGACCCAATAGTGCTCTGTGAAACTTGTCACCAGGCTGACATTACACCACAGGAAAATTATTACTGGGCATGAACACATTCCTATGCAAACCTCTTCCCCAGACCACAGCTTCCCTTCTCGGGTTTACTCCATGAGATAGCAAGAGCTTCTCAGTTATAAGGCAGGGGCGAGAAAGCCTCACAGAGCCTTACTCCATTTCTTGTCTTACCTATTGGTAGGTATTTTTGATTTTGTGAGCAACGTCTCCAGTCTCTTTCCTAGGAAAAGACTGTCTGCACCCTGATTTGGAATTGATCTACTTTCTGGGGCCAGCAAGGAAGGCCTCGTGATATAGGCTATTGTCACTGTGGTGAGAGTGGGTGGGTCACTACAGGTTTGTGGCAGCTACCTAATGCATACCTCCTGCTCAAGTGCATACTGTGTTTCACTTATGCATCTTGTACCACTGTTTTCTCTGTCTCTGCTGTTTCCAACAGCCCCGCCGTCACCCACGCCAACAGCCCCGCCGTCACCCACGCCAACAGCCCCGCCGTCACCCACGCCAACAGCCCCGCCATCATCCACTCAAACTGAGTTGACAACCTCTTCCAAGCCAACACCATCACAGCCTCCTAGCAGCACTACCACCACCACGATGCTGCCCACCACCACCATGATGCCACTGCCCACCACCACTAGCAGCACCCCAGGGACAACAACGGGGTTTACCACCACATCAACACCTGCATCAACTACGCCAAACCCCACTGAAGGTACTTGTCTTGTCTGCGCTTACGTGTGTTCCCCGCTGTGGAGCACCTTTGTATTCAGTGGATGCTGAGAGCACCACCAACCAGTATTGTCTCTGTTCAGTTGTTCCTAATTGTTCCTCTTGTTCTGGTTCCCAGACTGTAGCTGCATCTGGACAGACTGGATTGATGTGAGTTACCCAAACAGTTCTGACAAAAACAGTGGCGACTACGAAACCTTTGAGAATATTCTGATAGCCAACCCCAACTGGGAGTGTGCAAACGTGGAGAATATTTCCTGCAGAGCCTCAAAGTTCCCCGACACTCCACTGGATCAGTTAGGGCAGGTCGTGGAATGCAGTGTTGACATCGGGCTCATCTGTAACAATAAGGATCAGTCCATCGGAGGTATAATACCGATGCCCTTCTGCCTCAACTACGAGATCAGTGTCTGCTGCACCCCCAACAGACCCGAGTGTCTGCCAACCACCACCCCGAGCACCACGACATCTGGACCTACATCTTCAATGAGCACAGCGTCCGTTCCCCCTGAAACGCCATCGCAGCCTCCCAGCAGCACCACCACCACCACCACGCTGCCCCCCGGCAGCACCCCCACTGCCACGGTACCCCCGAGCAGCAGCACTGCCACACTGCCTCCCCACAGCACCACCACTGCCACGATGCCACCCCCCAGCAGCAGCACTGCCACAATACCCCCTGCCAGCACCCCCACTGCCACAGTGCCCCCGAGCAGCAGCACTGCCACGGTGCCTCCGCCCAGCACCACCATTGCCACCACGCCACCCCCCCCCCCCCCCCCCCCCCCCCCCCCCCCCCCCCCCCCCCCCCCCCCCCACCCACCCCCCCC
>WTSP01008903.1:0-13558 GCA_025331215.1 Actenoides lindsayi
CAACCTGCTCTAGTGGGAGGTGTCCCTGCCCATGGCAGGGGGGTTGGAACTGGATGATCTTTAAGGCCCCTTCCAACAATGACAATTCTATGATATATCTGTAAGTCTATGACTTCTGATTTGGATATACTGCTGTAAGAAGTATTTCAGCAATTTTTCCACTAAAAGGCATACAAAAGTAGACAGCAAAACCCAAAATCTATATAACAAGGAGACAGGAAGTTGACGGGGGCTCTTCCATCCCAGGCTCTGGGAGCTGTGATGGCATCTGAGCAGGGCTGGGCCCGACTCCATGCGCACCGTGCGATCCATTGCCACCTGGGATCAGCTTTTGTAGGTAGTTCTGTGCCCTTCCCTTAATATTTCTCTCTCAGTTTGTCCCGTTACTCATTAAATTTGTTATAGGCTTCCAATCTCGGGCGAGGCATTTTTATTTTCTCTCTTATTCCCCTTTTTAGCCTCCCCTGGGAGGGAGGGGAAAGGAGGCTAATCCTGCTCTGGGTTTCCTGCCCTGAGCCTTAAACAGGGGCAACATCTTCAACCAACTTTTGATTAAGCTGCTAATTATTGTGCATCATCCATTAGTGTGTATTAGACGTAGAAAATAAAAATTATTATATATAAAAATATTACAGTGAAAGGAACAGAAAATACCACCGTTTAGAAGAGTATTTTTCAACAGAAAGACTTGTAAAAGCTAAGCCAAGAGCAGATGGTTAGCATGAAGAGCACAGAGCTCTGCAGATGTCTGCTTGGCCACAGTGGAGAATACTAATCCTGGCATTTTACTGCTATTGCAAAGATAATTTCACCAGCAATGTATCAAGATACTTTATATCACTTGGCTAAGTTTTAAGGTGAACTCTGCTGGGATTTTCCCTGTTGCCATTATGCATGCACACATGAAGATAAACCAGCTTCTGCTGTGTACTATTAGGTGTGGCCTACATACAAGTCTTTATCACCTCTTTTTGAGAGGATTAAAATGACATTTATTTTACTATTAAATTTTCTACTACATATAAAGAAGGATGATTAACCATTTTTGTTTGCTTTTTCAGGTACATATGTAAAAGACTACTTGCAAACATTGAACAAACCCACTATTTTTTTGTACATTTGAATACTTAGCTACAAAGTGGATTTATTTCAGGAAAGATTGTTATGCACCCCAATCACTCCTCAGCACACTGTATCTTTTAGCACACATTTCTGAGATTACTCAAAAGAAGTCAGTGCCTGAAAAAAAAAAAATCAAGATGCATATTTTTTTCCTTTTTCTTGTACCCTTGAACTTTTGGCAAGGAAAATGAGTCACAGAATTAAGCAGAACACAAAAAATAACTCTAATGACCCTTTTAAAATTTAAAGCATTACAGAATAAATTTTGTTCTACAACTTGGAATGAAATTTAAGTTCAACTTGACTCAACTTTAATGCATTAGTTTGCTACGAGATAACATCCATTTCAACCCTACATAAAATAAAACCAGATTAAACAGATTTAAATGGAACATACAGCATTTATACCATTTATCTTGATAGCAAAGATCAAGCCAACAATCAGCATTCTCTCTACAGACTATTCAGAGTGTTTGGAAACACATTATTTAGAAATTAACTGTTTAATTCCAAATTAAATGCAAGTTGCATTAAATATAGTAACACAGAATTGTGTTATTCAGAATATTCTATGTGCATATCAGCACGTTAATAAACAGAATAGCATTTAATTAAATTTTTGTATGTTTCTAAGAAGCTGTGTTTTCTTTTTTTTTTTTTTCTGGGCAATATTAAAATTGAGAGCCTTAATAATTCACCTAGGAAAGCAGACAATGAGTGGTACTATGACAAAGGAATTCATCTTTTCTTCTTTTTGTACAGCATAGGCATCTAGTGCTATGTTTCATTAGGCATTACACTGATTTTTTTTTTATTTTTTTTTTCATCTTCTTTTGGGTTATTTATTATATGAAAGGATGCTATTTAAGTAGTAATGCATTCAAAAGATTGATTGGGGAAAAAAAAAAGCAAGCATACAGGGTTTATCATTAAGCACTGTGGTACACTTTATCTCAATGTTTTAAAGCACAACCAGTTCCCAGCACATTTCTCACTTGGGCAGAAGTAGTCTCCAAGTTCAGACCAAACCATATAATCCAAAAAAACCAACCCAGCATGCAAATAAATCAAAATACTTTGCTAAAAATGAACATAAACAAAATTTGCCTCCTTCTGTTTTTCTTCACCTCCAACTTGTTGGAAACATTCCAGTCTGACAAGTTTCACAATCTGCATTCCGTCGCCGGGATTGATTTACATCCCCAGAGAGAGGAAGGGAGGGAGGGACTAGGACTACAACAGCAATCTAGCTTTCCTCTTAACTGCTTCTGTTCCATGAATGTTGAAAATATGATTTCTAGCTAGGATCTAGCCCTGGTTTTGAAATGTAAGATTATGAATATTTTGGTCATGACCTGTATTCTGCATCTATTGAGAGTGACTGCTGCTGAGATTTCTTACCTTCTACAGAACTACTTTGTATAATGAGAGTTCACATTTTTTGTTACTCTAGTGCATTCCAAATACCTTTAATATAGCGTGTGCACAAGATTTAACGACACAATGATCACCTGGGATCACGGGTAACAACATATAAGAGATAATGAACATTATTAACAGCAGCTTTGGACACACACACAAAAAAATTTAAAAAAAATATCAGAATTACTGCAAGCACTTTAGAATATTCCTGCAGTGAATTGAACTATTGAAGGAAGAACGAAAGCTATTCGGTCAGATAGTAAGTAATGAATATTGCACACAAGATGCTATAGTATTTTAAATACATCCTGTAACATAAACAAACCACAAAGGGGGAAAAAATGGAAGTTAGAATAATACTCTTTTTCTTTCCAGATACATGAGCACCTCCAATGTCCTCAGAAGGAACTGTGTAATATCACACTCACTGAAGGGTCAGTCTGGTAACAGGTCTTGCCAATAGGCACCAGGAGGATTTCCTGGATTTTGCTACAACCTGCTACATTGAATTTTATGGGTCTTAATTAATGACATCAAGGTAAGACAAACCATGAAAACAAAGACCATGAAAACAACTCTATTCCATATCATAACTCAGAAGTAGCAATACTACTGTAGCAATTTCTATTTCATAGTATATTGTAGTAATACTATTATTGTTGCCAGACAATATTATTTAAATGGCAGCATTTTACTTGTATGACTCTTCTCATCTGCTGGAGTCTAACAAACACAGTAAACTACCTTCTGGAACTGATTGCAGAGGAAAGGTGGTGATACCAGAATCACTGCATAAAAGTTAACTCCTGTCTCAAGTAAACTGTATGCAATCAGCAAATATTCAGCTAATCCTCTACTGTCGTGAGGAGTGCTCACCAGATATTCTCCCCTAAACAGAGCAGTTTTCACTACAAAAAATGATGTGTCCTCATCTTCTATTAACTGAGATACAGCGACTTCAAAAGGCAAAATCTCCAGTCAAAGCAGAGCTGCTGTATACATTCATACCAAGAATAAAAAAACAAAACCAAAACCAACCTGTGCAATAGGTTACTGTTCCAATACATATATAAATACAAACCCTACAACTAAAAAGGGAAAATAGGAAAATAAAAGATAGTGAATTTCATCTAAGTAACTCTAGCCACAGAATGAGAGAATCACTTGAGGTCAAAAGGAACCTCTGGAGATTGTCCCTTCCAACTCCACTGCTCAAACCAGGGTCAGCTACAGCAGGCTGCCCAGAAGCAAGTCCAGCCAGGCTTAGACCACCTTCAGGGACAGAGATTCTACCACCTCTCTGTGTCTATCACCTTCCCCAGTGTTTGGCCAACCTGACAATAACATGTTTTCTTAAGTTTGAACAAATTTCCTCCATTTCAGTTCATGCTCAATGATTCCTGTCCTTTTGCTGCACACCTCTGAGATTAAGCCTGGCTCTGTCTTATTTAGACCCTCCATCAGCTCTTTATAAACATCGAAAAGAAGTCCCTGAGGCTCCTCCAAGCAAAGCAAATCTGAGCCTCTCCTCATGCGAGATGCTCCAGTCCCTTCATACACACCGAAAGTTAGCAGCAGAAAGCAATGTCCAGAGGAAATCTCATATTCACAGAGCACATACAGGATATTCATGCTATACTGGTAGTTGGTGATGCTTTGGAACACCCAAACTTGATTGCACCTTTCCATAATTACAAGAAGATATCAGTGATGCACACGACAAAAGTGCCATTACTTCTGCTCGAAATAAGAACCATCTGATAAAAGGGAAATTGCTGCCCATAGCTGGTTCCAAATTGTAAGAGTGACCAGACCTTTTGTAGATTCTGTTACTTTCCTGCGAGCACTGGGTGCAGGATAACACCACAACCAATCTAAGGAAACAGATTTATCAACAGCTTATTAAGATAAAGCAAATCCTACTTTCCACTGGTTTTCATTATGACTAACAAGCAGGATATTCTGTTTCCGCATTCTTGATTCTAATTGATCTGTACTGAGTTAAATAAAAACTGTATCTATGTTAGAGACAGGACATTGTATCAACAGAATCTACTGTTTTGAACTATTTAGCAACACTTAGTTTTTGATTCTACTGATCTGTTTACACTGCTGTGTTCTGGAATATTGGAACACGGATTCTGAAGTTCTCAAAACCAATCTGATGGTCAAAGTCTTTCTTGAGAAATTTAGGATGTGGGAGAAATATCATTTACGATAGACTAGAAAGCTGGCATAAAGATCTCACAAGTCTAATTAGTTACAAGACAGAGGCCCCCTATCCACTATTAAATAAGCAAAAAATACCACCACCACCAAAAAAAAGCAGACTTTAAAACAAGACACTAGTAAACTAAGCTGATGTCTCAACAGAATTTATGCTCTTCATTTCTTCCTTTATACCTTCAAAAACAACTAATAGTGTGCATGGCAGAATGATGTTTTAAATTTTGAATTTCTTAAAGACAGGAAATATGTGAAAACATGGATAGCTTTAAACTGGAAAGGAACAGAAAGGTAATGTATTCATGGAAGAGAAGTCCATAGTCTATTTGGTCTTTCAACGAAAACCATTCATTCCATTTCCTAACATTTGTGCCCTTCATGTGTACATTTATGATTAAAACTTTCAGAAAAACAAAACCACTGATGCTCCAGAGGCTTAATATTTAACTCTTGATACAGGATAATTTGTTACGATCTCTGGATCAAAGTAGGCCAATTATTCTGAAGGTGATCTAGCAGCAGAACTCAGGCACTATGCCTCAAACTCCTAATAAGGCTCTAATTAATGTAAAGGAAGTAGTATAGACACTTGAATGCAAAACAACAAACACAACCCAAAAAAAACCCTCAACAACCACATTTACTTCACAACCATTTAAAAGAGTTGTGCAAGATCTACATTTAGTTTCCATTAGTGCTTCTTCCACTTGTGCTATAACAGTGTGCTGACTAGTGCAGCTGCACATCTAGTCTGCAGGTATTTTTTCCCCCACCAAAAGCATAACACCCCTCCCTCACACCCCCAACCTCACAACAGCAATAAGAAAAGGATCATTACTACATGAACACTGAGCCCAAACATAGTCACTCTAAGACTCCAAGGGCAATGTTCTTGTAACTGTTCCTACACTGCCTCTGCCACTGTACAACATGCATACTATTGGGCTAATGTTATTCAAAGAAGCCACAAATTTATCACATCATATAAAACAATAACTCATGATAGTGCTACCTTGTCTTTTACCTTTTGTTTTCATTTTTTAATAAAACACCCAAACATTCCCATTCCCCACTGTTAAGCAATTGTATAAAGAACACTCACACGGAAATCCACGAGATGTCAAAACTATCAGAATAGGAATCTAGAAAATTCAGTCTTATATAGTCACAATAACCATATGTTGTTTTAAACAGCTCAATTACAGAACATTCTGCATCTTATACGTTTTAAATTTATTTTACAAAAGAATACTACATCTGGCTTGCCCCTAATACTCCATGCTGCTTCTGATATACCCATTAAACAAGAATCTTCCTAAGATTCTTCCTAAGAGCTAAAACTTTATGTTCCACTTGAAACAGCAATGACTGCTTTGTCTCAGATTGAGGGAAACTGAACAGACATGAAGTGACTGAAGTCCATTCAGAAGCATGAATCAGTCAAGAGCTTGGAGCCATTCTGCTTTTTCCTGTACAAATTCAACTCTTCTACACATGTGCAAGGGATCTTGTTTTGTAAGATTACCAACAGTAGAAACAATACAACAATCAATGGGACCGTAAATTCTCCTATGACTTACAAAACTGTGTTTCTTCAACTGCTCCACAACTAATTCTCCTAGATTACTACTCTGTAGGTGTGCTATTATACTCAGTTGACTCATCATTTTAACCACTGCAACTTTCCAAAAGTATAATGCTGAAAATACAAGAGACTCAATACCAAGATTCTAGATTACACAACCTTATTTACCAATTTCCGTGACCTCAAGAGCTGCAAAATTTGCTACCAGTTCCCTTTCAAAAACCAATACTTTGGTAAAAGACACAGGAAATACATGATGTCTACAAAAGAAATGTAAATAATCAACTTATTTTACTGTACCTGATTTCCATGAAGATCTAAAACATCAAGATTTTTTAGGTTCTCCAGATTTGAGATCTTCTTTATTCTGAAAGATTTCAATCATGATGTGAATTATTTTTCACATTAGATAAAAAGTATCTTTCATTTTCCAGCAAGTACAAAACTTAGCCATCTGTTCCTGTCTACCAAGAGTAACAGAATAACAAAGTTCTGAACCATGTAAAAAGAAAACATGAATAAATGAATGACTATGCCTTAGATTATCACCTTCCTTTCTGACTGTCTATAATGTGATAGTGGCAGTATGTACATGGCTCTTACAGGAAGGTGAAAAGGGTAGGAATACTTGCACCACTAGAAAACAAAGTCAACAACCAACCTACCCAGATACCAGAGTAATAAAAACCTCATTATTACTGGCAAACAGCTAATTCCAAAACAGTTTAAAGAAAGATGACAGTGACACAGGCTTTTGACAGTTTGTTAGAAGAACACAGAATAAAACCCTGAAAGCCACTGGCCCTTTTTAGACAATATGGATCTCTAGATATGGCAGTATTTCTTCTCCCCCTGTAAAACTGCCTTAAAACTTTTATACTCCCATTTTTTCCAGATTCCAAAACTAGGTTATTTTATACTCAACAGCATCATCTACTGGCTAACTATATTAAACACCACGTGTATTATGTATTTGCTTCAAGAATAAAAGATCACATGTAGATCAAGCTGAAAAGAAGTTGCTAGGAACTAGGTCTGACTTGTAGCCATTCATGAGTATGTCTTTGCCTAACTACCTCCAAACCATACTTCTACATAAACAAACTACACGACAAGCAGTGTAGCTGCAATTCAGAAAACAGTATCTTAAAAGCACCTTAAAATGATAAATTCTAAAATGCCCCAGTGTTTTGCTATAAACTAAAGTAGTGTCTGCAGCTGATTTGTCATAAAAGCTGTAAGCTCTAGTAATACACTGCATTAATGAAAGCTGTCAGTTTTCAATACAGGATGAATTCATTCTTTATAATCTGAACATAACTGAGGTTTGTTTACCAGTTCTTACTTTGCTGAATATAAAGAAAATAAGGAAACTTAAAATCAGAGCACAACCCTTAGATGTGTGAGCAGCTCCACAGATAGCTCCATTAAATGATCAGAATTAAAGGCTAGAGGATTTGAACTGCATTTTTAGAGTAATGTAACTAGCAAGTTTTATCTCCCAACAGAACAGAATCTATAAGCAAGCAATAAAAAAATCCATGATTCATCTGTCTGATTTTTTTCCCAGCTAAATACATCAGGCAGAAATACTTTTTATTATTTGCAAAGAATCAATGAACACCTCACACGCTATGAAAAGAGATTCCACCTCTCACACAAATCTAAGAACATGTATTTAACAGCTGATCAGAAGAGAACATTACATGGAAACACGTAAAATACTGCATAACTGTTGCTAAATCTACACAAGAAAGGAAGTTTCTGAAGATCATTACGAGCAAAAACTGTGCTTCCTCAGTGGGATCCCTAACACTTAGCTAGCATTAGGGACCAGCTCACTGGTCTCACAGCCAACATCATCTGCTGAAAACTCTGTAACAGACAATGACAGATCGCAGTCGTTACACCGTAGAGAAGTAAGGTGCTTTAAGTTAGTTTTATTAGTTTTACCTGTTCTTTCCCAACAAAAGGACTCTTAGGGATCTCAGAGTTGAAAGCCCACTTATTTCCTCTATCTGATTATCATATAAATCTAAGAAAACAAGATGCTGCAGATTAGAAATATTTTGGATTCGAGTGATAAAATTATGCTGGATATTCAACAGGCGAATATGATCCTCCCCATCGATAACGGGGCACACTGTCAGCTTCTGCCTGGAAGGAAAAAGAAACAACACAGAAAACATACCTCAGTAACAAACTGGTGATCCACCTTCGACTGGCCTACTGTCTGAAGTGAAGAGAGTGTATTATCTTGATTAAGGTAAATTTAAGGTAATTAGGTTTGCTAATTAAACTCTATGAATAAGACAGTTATTCCTTACTATTAGAAATTAGCATGAAAGTACATCAGAAGCACTTCCAAACTTCTCTGAAAGACTGTTCTCTTCATCAGATTTGCTTGTTACTTGGAAACTACAACAAAGTTTCACATTGTGACCACATTAAAATTTCAACAGATGCAGTCTGCCAGGGTTTTAAATTTTTTTTTATCAGATACCACATAAACAGCCTGTTTAGATGAGAATTTAAAGTCTTCTATGTCTGTGCAATTTTTCTTTGGCTTATAGAACTTCACCTTTGAAATATAAATACGTGAAACAAGTGTTAATGTGAAAAGTACAAGGTATTGGAAATTACGCTGAAAACTTACTCTTATTTTAGGCTTATTCCAAAAGTTCTACTGACCTGACAGAACCTTTTGCCTTCCCCCCTCTCCACTCAAAAAAAAAATAAAAAATTAAATTTAATGTCTTTCAAATAACACTTGTTTTGTGTGTGTCCTGGTTAAGAAATAAAAAACTGACCATTCTACAGTCCATGCATCAGATTAGAACTCATGAAGACAGTTTCTTTCTATAGATTACTTGCATGACCTTACATTTGGCTCTTAAGCCAGCTCCTCAGTTTAGAATGAAAGAAATAAAAGCCCTAGCTGAAGACTGCTGTATGGATATGTTCATCACAACAACAGTCACACAGAATTTCTCTTTGGGACACGTTTCTTCTTGCAAACACACCCCCCTCCCCAACAAAACCAAACCCACCACTCATACTATTGACCACAGGCAATACTGGGATACTCGTCTCTTCAGGCCACCAGACACAAGAGTCTCAAGCTACAGAGTGTGTGTGCTCCACAACCTTCTCACCTTTCTAGGGTAAGTCTATCAGAGTTCAGTATTTTTTCTTCAGCAGTACGTTGCAATACAGGAAATGTTACTGATGAACTGCTCCCAAAATGTGTGTTATCTATCAGAAAATCATACAGAGAATATATGAACCGATTGTTTGTAAAATCATTTCATTAACTGCAGATAATAAAAGCAGAACTATCTCTCTCTCTCAATAGTAAAGAGTCATACAGTACATGAAAGCGCATTTTGCCTCCATTTTTTGAGTCATCAGCTTTCTTTCCTGACACCTTTTGGCTACAACTACATCTCTCTATATACTCTTTCCAAAATATGCCTATGCATTTCATTTCCAAGAGCTTTTTAACAACAATTTGTCATAAGCAGACTTTTTGTAGATGCTTTTGTTTTGATTACAACTACCCAATGATGTTTTAAGGTAAGGCTGTATAATTGTTTCACAATTTCAGTATCTGAGCTTAATCTTAAATTAGATTATGTCTTCTTTAAAGACACAGATCAAGCAGAGGTTAATAGAACTAGAAACTAGAGTATAACCAAAACATTGAAACAGTCTTACTGAGCCATGAACAAATAAAAAGTCTTTTATAAGTAGATGCACAGAATACCAAGTCATCATTGGCATTATACTTCACTCCCTTGTCAAGAAAGAAACAGGCAGCCCTTTAAAAGAGATCTACAAAGCTACCCACCTTTACCCATTTTATTAATACAAGTGGTACGCGAGGACTAAAAATACCTGCAAAATAAATCAACAGATGTGTTCTGCAAGCTTTGGCTTCTTTGGAGAATCATTCACTGAAAAGTACTTGTCAAAAATCACAGAATCATAGAACCATTAAGGTTGGGAAAGACCTTTAAGATCATCAAGTCCAACCTCAAAGATCATTTTGCATGCATACCACCACAAGAATACAGGCTCGACTTCCTTCACATAAGCTAAATATGTTAACAGGAAAAAACATTAATTCTTCAATAAACAAAGATTCTATAGCAGTAAAGCAATTAGAGTGAGTTGATTGCTATCCAAAACATGTAAGTAAAATATGGCAGTACGCTGACTTTTTTATTCTAATGTCATCTTCCTGAAGATGTGTGGAAAATCCCTATTCATGGCCCTTCTGTTAAAGAAAGGTATATAAAAAGCCTATATTTAAATGGGCTATAATTGCCTATGTTATATTTTGGAAAATACTTCTAGTGGTTTCCCAACAGTGATCCATTAACCTCTCTTGATAGGCAAAGGGAACAGCTGACAACACTTGCTATTCAGTCATGCATTCTGACAGACAGAAAAAGTCTATCTTACAGGTCATAACTTTTCAAAAAGACACTCATTTTAAAAATAAAACAAGCAAAACAAAACAAAAAAACAAACAACAAAAGGAAAAGAAGAAAAAGAGACTAAGATGACAAGTTTTCATTGTTACCTGAAGCATGTGAACGAACACTGTGGCTGCTTTGTCGGGACCTGGATTTTGTAGGTGTGTGAATAGAAGGCTCATCAAATCCTGATAAAGAACCTGTACTCTGCTTCAGTTCCAACCCAGAAAGGTCTGTCAGACTGGACGGCACCGGGAGATATATCTGCTTATTACGCACCAAAGGACTTAACACCCTTTGGTCTCCTGTGGGGGGAACAAAAACAAACTTAAGTTTACTCCATAATAAGTTGCGTAATATCCCTAAAAATCAACCCATTCTGAACAGCTGATGGTCTTAATTTTTTACCACGTTAATAAAGAATTGCTATAATAATTAATGACCTCCTGTGCTAACCAGTCACTGGAAGCAGTGTGCCAATGCGTTCCCACACTCCTTCTGGCTTCACCACCTTTAGCAGCAGTATCACCAAAGATCTTGCTTTGCAAAACCAAAAGCACACAAGCGCAATAGGAAAACTGTATCTTCATAACAGGGTCCTGAATTAGAAACTGATTTTATCTAAATACATTAAAATGTTGAACATCCAATGAAGTGTTACAGTAGAGAATTGTTTGGCTTCTGAAGGAGTGCACTTGATAGACTGCAGCTTTGTAGGTAGAAGAATGGATGCTCCTCCACGTACAGAATTTGGGGCAAAAAGTGATGAGAAGAGACACCTGCTCTAAGCAGCAAAAGGACAGCAGTTTCAGGACGTGATGCAGCAGTAACTATATTGAATTTATGTAGCCAGTTAGGAAAAGCTGTCACTCTTATGCATTCTAATTATAACGCAGTCTTTTTTTACTGTTCAGTTAATAAAAAGAAATACAAAAGACAAACAAACTAAACTCTATTGAATATCACCTTGCCTTCCTGAGCAGTTTTTTTCCAGATCATGCTGCAGAAGTCTAGTGGGGAAAGATGACTGTTCTTTATTTATCCTGAATTCAAACTGTAACATAACAGATAAGACAAATGTTAAAAGTTTTCAAATGCAAATAAGCTTTTTACACAGGCAAACACAACCTTGGTAACAACTACAGTTCCCAGGGAACTGCAAATGCTTCGAAAAAACTAAGTACTTACTCCATTAAAAAGAATATTTATTCTGTTAAGATACTAGGACTTAAAAGCTTCATCACTGGAAACCAAAAATACGGAAATTCCCAGCACATTCATCCAGAGTTGACTAAACAAAGGAAAACACCCCACCTCTAAGGAGTGCTGTAATTACAGGAGAAAGAAAAGTACAGCTGGAGACATAAGAAAT
Source organism: Actenoides lindsayi (assembly GCA_025331215.1). Classification (NCBI taxonomy): domain Eukaryota; kingdom Metazoa; phylum Chordata; class Aves; order Coraciiformes; family Alcedinidae; genus Actenoides; species Actenoides lindsayi. Next base: position 12,209 of record WTSP01008903.1, read on the forward strand.
CATAGATACCTAAAATTTACAGCAGGCTATAGTACATCCCTATGTGTTTACGTATCTTTAATACAATAAATTACCAAAATACTACCAGATACATCAGAGATTATATCAGAAGTAATCGGCACTGAAAAGGCCATTCCCATCTGAAAGCATACAAATTTGGCTGCACCACACGGCTGCATTAACTAACAGAGCTATTAAAGAAAAGGTAATAGTTACTGTTTTGCTTTTGTCTGTTATTGAGGAGGTCTGGATAACCAGCTGAAGTCCACAATTATTAACCTGAAAGTGGGAAGAAAAAGAGCTGTAAGAAGACAGGTTTCACAAGCCGCGTATCGATGGGGAAAGCTGAACGCAGCTGCTTTTGTAAATAAAGGTACTGTCAACAGCAACACCTGCCAAGAAATGAACTATTTTTGCAAACCTATTATGAAGAATATGTCACAGCACTAAGGAACACTAAATAATTTTTAGTTTTAAAAAAACCCCACACTGTTCTTGGGTTTAAAAATACACTGAAAGGGGGACCTTCCTGGGAATGTTATCCTCGTTTATACTTAAACAGGGTTGGGTTTTTTATTGAGGGCAAAACCTACTGGTCTTTTAACTAGACTTAGATGACAAAACGCAGCACTCACCTGCTAAATAACCCAATCCTTTAACAGAAACATTTAAGCAAACGGCTTATAAATCCCCTTACCCAGCAAATCACAGGAGGCGTACGAACAAAGCAAGGGGCGCTCCCTCGCGCCAAGGCACACGGCGCCCCTCACCCGCCTCTGCCGCGGCGGGGGCGGCCCGAGGGAGCTCCACCCGCGCCGGGCCCGCCCGCAGCCGCCTGCGCGCCCTCAGGCAGGACCGCGCCGACACCCCGCCCGGGGGCCGCCCCTCCCGTCAACGACCGGGGGCCGCGGGGCGCCCAGAGCAGGGGTGCAGGAAACCCCCCCCCCCCTCCCCGTCCTACCCCCTCGCACACCGACGACCGAGAAGGAAAAAAGCAATGAAACAAATAAAACCCAAACAATAAAAAACCAAAAAACCCCACCACCTGTGGTGCCCGCCCCCCTGCCGCAGCAGCACCTACCGAGCCAGGCGCGGCCCGAGGGCCCCTCCCGGGCCGGCACTTGCTGGGCACCATGTGAGGCGTCCCTCAGGGTCTCACCCCGCCTCACCCCCCGCCGCGCTGCCACCGCCCCTGTCGGAGATCGCTCCGCCGTTACCGGGGCAACCGCCGCTTCCGGCCCGCTCCCGGCAGGCCTCGCCCGGGCCCCGCCCGCCGGCTGAGGCGGTGCGAGTGGCGGGAAGCGCTGGGGGGACGTCGCGCTGCGCCGCCGTTCCGCTGCGCCTCGCCGT